>BGPR01018247.1:0-31150 GCA_013235015.1 Araneus ventricosus | reverse complement strand
TGGTATATCGTGCGCTCGTTGGCGAAGCTGTTACATAATCGGTTTTACATTGAAAACTGAATATATTTTTATATTTGGCCGTTTAAAGGCGCTACATTGGGTAGGTGGGGCAACATGCTTACGTAAGAATGTCAAGTGGCATCACCAGGGCAGAAAGGGTTAACGATATTTCGTGATCATTTTAGCATATTACTACTATTATAGTTTCAAGTTTCAGACGTTATTAATATAATTTAAAATATTTTTATAATTTCGGAATTTCAGCTGTTTTTAATAATAGAACAACACTTAATAGTAATTGCAGAACTTTCATTTCAATAACTATTCTCAAATAACCATATGTAGATATTTTATCTTTCTCGAAATTTTGTACAGAACATATAACAAAATGTAACTCTTGTCATTGGATATATTGCGTTATTTCAGATAATTTTATTATCATACATACCAATCAAAATAATTATCGTTATTCCAATAGTCTTTTTTCTTTTTATTTCCTTTTCAGAAAAGCTTGCAAGAAAATTCTCCAATTTATTCTATTATTTCCGGCTGTCGTGACGTTCGATTTTGGATTTCAATCATTGAATTTTTATTTGAATTTTAGTGAAATAAATTTATACCCTTAAAAATTTTCCTTCTCTGGTTTTAAATGACGCGCTGTCGTATGGATGTTTGTTGTAAAACCATTTTCAATACTAAAATGAATAGGAATGTATCGGGACCAAGGCAAAATGACCTACCTACAAGAACTATGTTCTCAAGAGGTTTTACTGTATTTTGTTTTTAATACGTGCATCAAAAATACTAAATTATATGAAATTCCAAAGAACTTCTTGCTTGTGCTTATAAAAACAATATTGAAATAATTAATTACTGTAATTGCAGCACATCCAGTTCCATAAAAAGAACTCTACTTTCCTATCACTATCAAATTTCAAAAATCCCCGGTACTTTTTCTATATATATATCATACCTCTGAAAGAAAGACACATTTATGTTTTATGCATTTACAAGAAAACATTTTATGTTTCGTACATTCAATAAACTAGCTAGATATGGCTTTTATATCTTTAAAATCAGACCAATCAATTAACTGTTTCTGGCACGGTGACGCCATTGAGCACAATCATAGCAATCTGCTTTTAACAATCAACAGATGTCATCATTTTCTCTTATATTACACTTACATGTTCCGAGATGACAACATCATCTAGATAGAAATGAATAATGCACACATATTAATTGCATTATTATTATTATTAATTAATTATTTTATTATTTAATTTTTTAATTCTTAATTATTAATTTACTTTTTTACTAACAAATAATTAATTATATTATTTAATTTTTTAATTCTTAATTAATTATTAATTTGCTTTTTTACTAACAAATAATTAATTATATTATTATTTAATTTTTTAATTCTTAATTAATTATTAATTTGCTTTTTTACTAACAAATAATAATTTCGGGTTAAATGAACAATATAATAATTAGATACCTGAATGAATTCTACTGGAAAGTTGCTGCTCTATTTTCAACAGCAGTTCTTTATTTAGGAGAGTACGTATTCTGTCTCAGTGCTTTTAATAAATAAGAATTCATACTGCTTCAAATTGCATGAACTCTTTATATGTTCAAGCTCTGCATACAGTAAAACTTCGCTTAACCGGCAACGTTCGGATCAGGGCTGTGACGGATAATCGAAGAGACGGATAACAGAATTATTTTAAAACGTATGTGCAGTTACGTGATTTCACTGGTGGCTTGGAATGAAAATGGAGATAAAATCCCTTAGAAGTGAACAATACAGACATATTGTATTTAATTTTGTAAAACGATCGAATTAAACTTCAATATAAGAATATTAATATACAGAATTGGCGGATTAGATTCTTTTAGACAACGACGTATAAGAGAAACTGACTTTAATCGACGCTTTACTGTATTTATCATCATATAAAGTTATTATGGGTTTTCCTTTGTCATGAATTAAACAAACTCACTTGCCTCAAAATACCAAATTTCGATTTTTCGAATGAATGTAAAAATTAGCGAATTTGTTGCACTATTTTAGGTTGTATTTATTTCCAGTTATTGGTACGTGATGCTACACTTCATAATTTTTATTTTATTTTCACTGAATCGTGAAAATAAATTAAATACTTGTCAGTAATACAGAAAAAAATTGCTTTAAAAATTAATTTTGAACTTAAAATGTTCATTAAAATAAATTAAAGACACAGTAATTATTTTATCGAAACTTATTTATTAAATAACGTTCTTATTTTAACTCAAAAATTTTATAAGGAAATTATTTTATTAATCAATTATTTAATTATACTGAAAAATTTTTTTAAATTTTCTTCAATAAATTCTATAACAGTCTGAATCGTAGATATATTATGAACACATTGTTAATCTACTTTGGACAGTACCTACTTTTAAAATAACCACTATATATTTCGATTATTCCTTCATTAATCCATATAAGTCTACACAAAGCAGAAACATATTTTTTTCAATCTTTAAGGAATACTTCTAATATCAGAGGTTGGTTACCTTTTAAACAAGAAATTGCACAAAACAGCAATTTCCAGTTGGTGAAAACAACATGTTTGGGAAAATGTGCAATTCTCGAAAGAATACAACCAAGCAATCATTGTCTCACGGATGTTTTCACATGTCATTGCTTCTCTTTGAAAACAATAACATCCGATGTAGTCCGTCTCATAAACACGCATAGCAGTTTTGAATAATATGTACAGCCGCAGAAAAACATAGAATGGAAAAGAAAATCGATTCTCCTCTCCTTTTATGAAGCAATATTTGAGAAACTGATGACTGAAAATGCATCTTTTTTTCTCCGGAATCCGCAAGAAGCAATTTTGAACACAAAATAGTCTTTTACGTGGAGGAAACTAACGGTATCAGAAACATTATTAACGAAATTTTTCCAGCAATAAAACAGAAAGAAGAAAAATTGTTTAAAACATGATTATTCACGCAGCCTGTGAGTTTTTGTTTGTTATATAATAATAGTGATGGCCTCAGACGATTTTTTTCAAGTGATCTTTATTCATCACAAAAGTAAAGCTCTACAAACGTAAAAATAAACAAGAAAACGACATTGCATGTTTAACAGTTCATTTGGTTGGAAAATACATTCAAAGGAAATGTTACTCTATTTTAAATAAAAAATATTATTTCTACTTATCAGTTACTAACCAACAAAGCAAAAGCAAAAAAAAAGTAAGTTACAAAAATATATATTGAATTAAATAATGCCTTCAGGAGCGAATAGGTGAATTTTTTAAAACTTTTTCATAACGTAGGAAATTTTGGTAACATGATTTCAGAGCTCCTCTGTTTCATTGTAAAATACCATTTTCAATTTCTTTACCTTGTCAAGGAAGTAGGTGGAAGGAAAAAACAATCAAACCTCAAAATCGCCAAATCTAAAAAAACTTCACGTCAGTATGCCAATTTTCATATCATTTTTGCCCTAGTAAAAATTGCCTCCAGTCTCACTTGATCAGTAGATAGCAGAAAAAGCTTAAATTTCCAATTAATAAAAAGCACAAGATGATTTAAAACTGACATATAACATTTAAAATCCAAAAAATGAAATTTATGGCAATCATAGAAGTGTCAATTTACAAAATTTCGTAGCAATGTGTATTTTGAAAATCCTCAGAATAAAACGCATGTTTAAAAATTTGCTGGAGTGTTTGGTTTGATCGAAATTTAGTGCAACATAATGCAAACTTTGCATTAGAATGAAAAATATTGTTAGCTGTGTAATCCACTACATAATGTTCGACAGAAAAAATATTGAATGGGACACACTTGAAATTTTCAATCATTTACTAAAAAAAATTCGTAAATAATATCATTTTTAACAGAACAAAATCATTCTAGTACTAAGAAAATTCACAAAGTTGATAAATTTTTGTAATTAATCTTTATTTGCACTTTTCAAGAGAAAAATAAAAGTTAAAAACAAATAAGTTCGACATTCGGAATATAATATATATAGCTATAAATTAAATACTAATCTGAAATTTATTTCTCCATTCCCTCGGGCTCATAGATGATACAGACGAACAGATCACATATCTATTTATATTCACAGATTCTTGTATAAATAAAATATAAAATGTTTCTCAAATATATTTGTTTTTACTTCAAATATGGGACAGAATTTTGACAATGAATTTAAAGAATAACAGAATTCATTAATATAAAATTTGGACGAATAACGAGTTTTTGTAATCAAAACCTATTTTAAACTAACATTTCCCAGCCTTTTAAATGAAGCGGAAATGAAATGTAAATAGTTTTAACTTATGATTATTGAAGTAAATAGATTATAAACGATTTTTAAAGTAAACGATTTTCAAACAAAGTAAAGAATATACGTAAACATATAAACATTGAATATAAACACTGAATATTTTAACGTAGGCTTTGGATGACAATGGCAGCCTGGCGAATAATTTGAAGGTTTTCGTATATTATAAATTGCCTTAAAGTGCGTGTAATTGTGAAAGACTTGTATTAATTTCACCACTTATTATTCAAAAATTTATATTCACGCCGACGAACATGGACAGAAGTCTAACAGTTTGCATTAAGTATTTAATAGAAAATACCACACCCATTTTTAAAAATTCATATGATTTACACAGTAGGAAAGAATTATAAATAACCAGGAAGTGAGAAAAAGAAGAGAAACCATCTGCCCCTCCAACGGTTAGAGTTAGTCACGCGAACCGAAGAAATTCTGCTAAGAATATTTTTTGAGCACTTTCTTTATAAAGAAACCCTATATTCAATGCATGAAAAGGCAATAAGAAAAGAGAGGAGATAGATAATTTATTGTTGGAAAAAATAAACCATTTTACTATGAAACGTGTCGGAATAAAATATTGGTTGAGGCGGCCTGTCATCGTGTTTGGAACTTTTGGCAGATATGTATTTGTTGTGGCATGCTGTAACAAAAGGCATTTAATTCGAAAACAAATATTAATCAACTACCGTATAAATGCCAAACAACTTTTAAAGATGAGATTTTTCGTTAAGAATTTAATAAAAAATACTTTATCCATTTTTAAAAATGCATGTGAATTACACGAAAGAACAGAATTATAAATAATCAGGAAGTAAGAGTGAGAAAAGAAGTCATCTTCCCCTTCGACGGTTAGGGTTTGTTAAGCAAATGGAAGAAATACTATTAAGAATATTTTTGAACGCTTTCCTCATAAGGAAATCTTTTATTCAATGCATAAAATAAGAAACAAAGGCAGAGAACTTCTAGATTACTAGCTGATATACCTGGCGTTGCTAAAGTACGTTCATGTCTTTTATTAATAAGAAATTGACTTTTTAGTTTATTGTATTTAATTAGTTAAGCCAGGCCCGAACTTCTGGTCAGAATCTACTCAAGAATAAAGATAAAATAATCTTATTTTGGAAAAAATATTGCATCAGTACTTGATACTCTAATGAAAACGTCAATGCATTTAATTTTTCACACTTTTTTCTCTGGAACATCCAATTTTTTACATCATGCTGCCTTGCATTTTTAGGCATTATCCCACTTTCGCACCACTTTAATTTAAATGATAACGCCAGTTCGAGTTGGCATTTTTTTTAATTCCCCGGAAAAGATATCTGAAACATGATTACGTTTATAATTCAAGTTCGGTCCTAATTGGGCAAAAAAACAATATATGGATAGGAAGCTAATGTCGAGTTGGACTTGTGGAAGTTAGGCACGTGCAGGATTCCTTACCGTTTATAGACCGAATAATATGTAGGTTAAATTTTAACTTCTAATGTTTTCGTTTAGAGATATCAATCATTAAAATATGAATAAAAAATCTTTATGTATGTTTTGTTAATGTTCCCGGATATAAATGGGAATATATATTAATGCTAATTTTACACTAATTATTGGAACCTTCTATGTGTACTAATGAAAAATTCGGCTGCATTGATATGCATAACTATATTGTATAAGTGTAATTTAAAAATAAAAGAAATTCATTTTAGAACTTGCACTATAGAGTTTATTCCTAAGATTTCCAGCTAATATTCGACACATTTAATGTAAATTATCTCCTTTATTGTATATAGAAAATAATATCTATTTAATCAATACATACACAAGAAAATCCTTGTAAAACTACTTTTTAAAAATTTCTTTCTTAAAAAGTTGATTCAAATTCTTTTAAGTAATTTCCTCAGTGTTCAACACTAATGTCAAATCCATAACTTGATTCTTATATTTAACAGTTTTATTGAAGATAAATTACTTATCATTCATTTCATTGTAATGAATTTTCATACTAGAATAGAGTTTGCACGTTTAATATTAGAAACCTAATTAATCGTTGATGCTAAAATTCTCATTACACTAAAAGTAAATTTTATGACATGGTCAAACGTTGTACAATTACTTAAGTAGAAGATCTCTAATTACATCAACATAGAGCAATTTGCATATATCGAACCAAATGAAGGTTAATGAAAGTGCCTCGTTTTAAAACATTCCGCCAACCCCTAAAAATAGTCATGTCTTAAAGTAGTTCTACTCAATTCTACCATGAAACAAAGAACGGCTCAAAGTCCTTCAGATTGTGTTTATGACCTCATTTTGAAAAAGATCCGATATGAATTTTTCAAAGACGAAAAGCATTTTTTTGTTGTTTAAAAAAATCCAAACAAACGAAAAGTTATTCTCAAAGCGCCTGTTGTGTCTGTTGCCAGGAGACTCGGGTTCCAGATCACGCGAGAAAGGGTAGGGCTAAGCTAGGCGTTGCTCTGGTCACACAGGTATTGATTACGAAAAGGCAACAAAGATGTGAATGCTAAGTCAAGTTCTCGAGACCATTAATGACCAGTGCCATAGCTTTTACTTCTTCTGACAAGGTTTATTTCTGCTCAAGGTTTCAGATGAGACACTTATTGTTTATAACATTTTAAAAATATCATTTAGAAAGCGTCATACCTCTTCTAGGTCATCTTCCGTGTCTATTGCAGCTGTTGCACCAATTTAAAGACAAGTGAAGTCCTCGAGACCAGTAATCACCATTGTTGTAGCTTGTACTTCATTCGACAAGGTTTATTGCTACTCAAGGTTTCAATTATCAATACAATTATTTTTTGAAAACATTTTATGGGTATCATATAGAATGCTGTCGTGTCTATTCTAGGTCATCTTCTGTGTCTATGCAGCTGTTGTACCCATTTAAAGCTAAGTGAAGTCCTCGAGACCATTACTTACCAGCGCAGTAGCTTCTACTTCTTCAATAAGGTTTATTAGTACGCAAGGTTTCATTTGAGATTTCTTATCGTTTGTAACATTTTATATATATATATATCACTTAGCAGCCTTCATCCCCATTCCAAGTCCTCCTTCGTGCCAGTTGTTATACCCATCTAATGCGAAGATCTCGAGACCATCAACGCTCAGTGTTGTAACTTGTACTTCTAAAAAGGTTTATTAGAACGCAATGTTTCATTTGAGACGCCTAAGTGTTTGTAGTATTTTGTAAATATAATTCAGAAGCTTTCATCCTTGTTCTAGGTACTCTTCCGTGCCCATTTACGTTGTTCTGCCCAACTAAAGCAAAATCCTCGAGACCATCAATGGCCAGTGCTGTAATAGTTCTTCTAATAAGGTTTATTTGCACACAAGGTTTCATCTGAGACAGATAATTGTTTGTAACATTTTATAAATATTGTTACTAAAATTCGTTCAGTGTGTGTACGGTGAAAACAGTCCAACAAACAGGTAACGGAGAATAACACTTTATTCTCGAATATTCCGGAAAACACGAAGCGCAGGTAACAGGAAAAACAGCACTTGCACTTATTAACAACACAAACGGACAACAATTTACTAATAAGAACAACAACAACAGCACTTTCAATATCGCTCGGCGTGTAGCAGTTAGCTAGCTAGCACAGCGGATAAAACTCCAAAGAGAGATTCCAAAGACGTTCGCACTCAAAGACGATCCCAGTCGATCGACACACACTTCTGTTATCCGAGCACGGTTCTTTTATAGTCTTCCCGACAGGCTGTGACGTCACATGGAATCATCTGGATAAATCCGGAATTCGGCCCCTAATATAGATATTGCGAAAATTCCCGCATTTTTGAAGTCCCACACTTCGTCGCCGAAGTTGCCAAAATGGTCGCCAAGGTCGGGGTCGATGGCTCTATTTCCCTGGCATTCCAATACATACCCCTGTAGAACTCTCTTCCCAACCATAAGACTAACATTGCTGGAAAGCGACTTAACATGTTCGTAACAATATAATATACAAGCCTTCATCTCTGTATAGGCACTTTTCATAGTCTACCGAAGTTGTTACGCCCAACCAATGCAAAATCCTTGTGACCATTAATGACCACTACTGAAATCTGTTCTCCGACACAATGCGAAGTTTCCTTTGGGATTTGATATTTTAAACGAAAACAGTAATTTTCCTCTACTCTATTGAAAACGTCACTTCAAAGCCATCATCATTGTTCTGGATTTTCTTTCTGCCAGTGAAATTGTTGCACCTACCTAATTATACTTTCTATGACGCGATTTATTTTATAATTATTATTATTATTCTGCTGATATTTCTAAAACTGCATAGAACAAATCAGGTATAGTAAATGCTATAATTTATTGAAATTTACACGAATTATTCATTCATTAAATCAAAATAGTTAGATTATATTAACGTCCAGTTTTGAAGCAGCACGAGGAATATTTAGAGACGGACCTCGTAATTTTGAACCGCGGTCAGAGGACGAGGACGACACCTGAGCTCTCTGGCAACCCTCTCTCCAAACTTCTGCACCACACTAGAGGGAGGACATTTGGCCACTACGTATGATTTAATGTGCAACAGGAAGATACTCGAAGCTACACGAGCCCATACATGGCGGATCTTCAGTGGAATCGGGTTTCGAACCTGAGACTCATGAAATCAAAAAGACAGAGCTTTACTTTGAAACTAAAAATTTTGTTCTTCATCCATCTATTGTTGAATTAATCTAATTGCTACATACAACATTCTGAATATCTGTAATTTATGGAAAAATAATAGAAATCTGGCTAGAAAAAGCCAAAATTTGATTCTTAAAAACTATTAATTTATTATAAAAGTCTCGAATTATCTATTATAAAATAAATACATAAATAATATATCTTAAAAAAGTTTATTGCTTTATTAATAAATAGATATTAAATTAATCTGAAATTAATCGTGTTCCAAATTTTAATAAGTTAAAAATTTAAATAAATGAATGTAATTTTAAATAAAGTGATATACTCTATTAAAAAATTGTTTATTGAATCTACTTGAAATAACTCTATTTCTGACTCTTGTTTTTAACGTCTTTTTTAAATTAAACAAGATCGACTATGCTATTGAGAATATTTTTATTTGCTCTGAATATCTCTTGAAGTCTACGGCTCACAACATCCCCGCCTTTCTTGCTGAGTACAAAATATCGTATGTAACCTGCGAATTTTATTTTTTTCACAGAGCCCAACATATAAAAATTAAATGAAAAGTAATTTATAAAATAAGTTGAATGAAGCAAAATGTGCAATATAATGGCTAAGAGTTTGTTCGATAATTAACTTTTTTAATAGAAATAATAAGGAAAATGTGTAGCTCATTTTAAAAAAGGAAGAAACTGTTATTCATGAAAATATTTTTTAAATTTCTAACGAATTTCGTTACTGTAGATATCGCCACTAGGCATCCCATCAATGAACCTAAAACGCAATTTTCAGCTAGAGGATGATTAACATAAATATGAATAATACATACTTTTATTTTAACAGCTGATTAAAGCTTGAGAATTTTTAAGCTATACATGCTGGTTGTGAAGTAATTTTATTGCACCATGAATAAAGTCGAATTTTTTCCTACTGTTTGACAATTTGTTGACATAAACAGGAAGTCAGGAAATATTTATACAGCGAAGCACCGTTTATACGTTTCTCATTTATACGTCGTTTCATCACAGTTCCGTTCCATTCGTATTCATTGTAATGATAAAGCGCTTCGTTTATACGACGCAAAGCTTCGGTTATACGTTGTTTTCTCCCGTTCTAAAATGTGAAAATTTCCTCCTTTCTAGCATGTGAACTGTGATACAGATACCATGACTTCAAAATTATTCACAATTGATGAATTAATAGAAGAGAAATTGTCTTGAGCTAATTTTATCTATGATGAAGAAGTTGTTCCACCTTCCATTAAAGACGCAATGGACTCCATTGAAAAACTTCGAACTTATTTCTTTTGTCAGAAGAATAGTGAAAAAAGATCAATGAAATCAATTCGATTCATAATGCTGAACTTAATACTCACAGACAGTCAGCATGTCACACGACAGTTAAAGATTTTTTAAATTGAATGCCACTTGCATGAACATAAAATGTGTAAGATAGGTATAATTAGTAATGAAGATATGCAATAAAAGTATGAGTGTTCTTACTTTTATGAAAAATGTTTAATTTTAAAATTTAATTATTGATTTCCATACTATGTAGTATTATATATATATATATATATACTAGAGCTATCTAAAAACCTTTAAAATTAATACCTTTAAATGAATTTGCATCACTAGCATTAAATTTGTAATAATCAAAGTTTCTTAGTAAAATTTCGACTATACGTCTTTTCATTTATACGTAGTTTTACGTCAGTCCTTTGAAAGACGTATAAACAGTGCTTTAACTGCACTTATAGTTTGGTTTCAATAAGCCGATACGTCTTAATACGCCGAAAGAGTTGTTGACGTTCCTGTATTCTTCCTAAAAAATAAAGTAAATCAATAAACTTATCACAAAATTGAACGATTTTAAAATTATAATGATGAAAGTTTTCTAGCTGTTCCCCCTCTTTCTTTTCTAGATCCCAGGATCGTCTGTTCTAGAACCGATTTCAAATAAACCTTGTGGTGTACACTGGTGTCTAAAACTTTAGTACAATTCTTAAGATGCGACAAATTTGGAGTTAATATGAATACAATGGTTCGCAATCAGTTGCGGAGAGCCGTGGGACGAACTATCGTAGGAACTCACATTTTTCAGTGAAGATTCGGTCACGAGGGCATTTAGGGGAGCGAGCAGAAAAAAGGGATTTCGACCCATCCCGTTTAACTGAAAACTAATAATGAGTTGAGAGTTCACCAGTGGTTATGATTGATGTCTACAATATTTACATGCATTTCCGTAAAAGTAGCACGAATATTGGGGAAGATATAAAGGTTTTTTTTAAAACCCAAAATTTTTCCGTCTTTTGCTAACAACATGCAGAGTTTTCAACCAAATTGTACGAAGCTTCCAGAAAACTTTACAATATATAAAAGAAGTACTTTATTAAAATTTAAATCAAATACTTTGAATATTACAAGAAATGTGTGTATATGTAGTAAATAATTTTTACTGCGCATGTGCGAAACGTGGCGCAATTTTTCTTTCACACCTTTGGAGCCAGACATGTAAGGCAACTTATATAAAAATTCCAGTTCAATATAGTTAGTATTCAGAGAGATATCGGCATTGTAAGAGCTGAATTGCTTTTGTTCTCTAAGAGAAACAAAATGGTGAGGTTTCTTGCACAAACTAATATTATGAATGGCAAAATAAATCAAATTATTAGTTTTTGAGAATTAAGAATTACTATAATTTTCTTCAATTAAAAAAAGTAGAAGATTGAATTGATTTGCTTTTCTCTTATACTTCAGTATATTGTGCGTAAATTTAAGATAAAACATTTAAGACTAAGCAAATTGAAAAAGTTATTTAAAAGTCTAATTTTTAAGCATTTTAAGAAAAATTCTTCTGTTTTTTAACGATAACTACATTTTCGTTTTGAACAAATAACAGAAGTAATAACTTTTTGCCATTATAAATTCTTTTTTTGTTTTAATTGTTTCTTTAGTTTATATAACAATCATTCTTGTAAAATGAATACATTCCTGTACAGAATAGATAATTTGAGGGTAAACGATTAGAAGTTCTGAAGAATCTTTCTTTTTATTTTCACTGTAAGAATAAAAATGCAACAATTTACACCACCGAATGTTTCTGAGATTGCAGGAGCGATACTTCACATAGGATAAGGCGGTAAGTCCTGCATTCACGAATTTAGTTGTTGCCCGTGGATCCACACATTTTGCAGCCTTAAACACAATATCTCATTACAAACCTCCCAACGGCAACATAAGCAACATCTATGTTGTTTGAGGTTATGGAAAATCTCTGGTGCATTTAACAATTGAATCGAATAACTGAATAATATTTTCAGTGACGTAGCGAGAGTAGGTGGTGCCCGAGGCATAAAATGATTTTTTCGCTCCCCCTCCCCTAGTCGTTATCAGTGGTTTGGCAAATGTAAATGGCACCTTAGTACTGGTATATTTACGCCCCTTCATCAAATTTGGCTTTAAAAAGTGACATAAATGCACTAATGTTTTGTCTTCATGGCGCCCACTAAGACTGGCAATAGTGGCGTATCGAAGGAAAGTGGCCCCGAGGGACCGAAGAAGGATGTGATTGTTACGCCCCTCCCCCATTCTTCATCAGTGGTCTAGCAAGGGTACAGTGAGTCAGGAGCATGATATTATTTTTTTTAGCCCTTCATCATATTTCACTTTAAAAAATGGCATAAATGCACTAAAGTTTTGTCACCATGGAGCCCCAGAAGACTGTCACCCGGGGCGTCTACACTCCCCTTTCCCCCCGGTCGCTACGCCACTGAATCTTTTAAAACTAACTCTGAAACGAAACAAGGAGATTAAGACCTCTAGTCCAAATAATCGAAAACGGATAATGTTTTAAACCTCATATTACTCTTTATATTATTTTTACTTTTATTGCTACTCTTAATTGTAGCAACGATAACGTGAACATAAAGAATATTTAACAGTAAATATATCTATAAACTATTTTTAGACCATGACGGATAACAGAAACTGGCGGTTAACAGAACACGGTGTTTAACACGCACATCAAAAAGTACAAAATTATATAAAACTCCAAAACACTCCCTGCTTATAGTTAAAATACAGTAATGAAATGACTAATTACGTTAGCATCAGCAAATACTGCAGCATAAAAAGACATAAACGAGATCTAAACTCTTCCCAAGCCGAAGCAATACAGGAAAGAGTCTTCTGCCGCGAAGCAACCCAACCAGCAAGAGGACACCAAAGAAAATCCAAGTCCTGCCAAAAGGGCAAAAACCGAGGACCGGCAGCCGGCTCTTTCACCACAAGGCTATTTGGAGTGTCAAACAGTCAAGGTACCTTCACCGAAAGGTCTACTCTGACCCATCGAACGTCCAAAGGGGATTATCAACCAAACCGGCAAGACAAACTCATTATTTTTCAATATCAGAAATCATTTTATACAACAACCAACTTCAAGCATCAATAATGTTTTCCTAAATAAGACAGTTATTAATAGAGTTACCTGTACTCTACGACCAAAAGAGAATTTAGACGAAGCAAGACAAAAGAATAAATTATGAAACGCAAATAAGTACCATAAACATGAATAAGAATAAAGCGAAAGTAAATATAAAAATTAAAGTAAGAAGAACAGGTAAATGTCAATGGAAAAGTTAGTTAGGCATCATCTACTTCTATTGTTCAGAGTTGTTCTACCATATGAATGACAGAGTTCCTGACACAAGTCATAATTTTAGTTAAGTTTTTAGTTCCATATTCTTCAAGCCAAGAGGCCACAATTGACGTTGATATTTCCAAAGATCACACTCTTTGACAGAATGTAGAATAGTACTCACTGCTTTTCCACAGAACACCTGTCTTCTTTGATAAAAAAAAAATAAGTCTAGCCTGATGAGTTCTGAAAGCACCATGGCCAGTAAATATCTAGTTAAGGTAAAAATTTCCTTGTAGTCTTTTTGTGTCGACATTTTCAAAAAAATATTTTGTCCATCTTCCTTTAGTTGAATCCTACCCATCTGTTCTGGTAAGAATTCAACATTTGTATCTTTAAGTTGAATGCACGATTTGTTGAAATTTATGTCGTGTGAATCCAGCTTTCATTTATCCAACCTATAAAATTTATCATGTTAAAATGTGATTCCTCGCCTAAAAGCTTAGCTCCCGAATGGAGGACGACTTTTTAAACATTTGCATGCCTTTACAACGCTCATTGCCTTATTCTATGTAATGTGTGTGCATCATTCAGCCAAATGCAGAACCATATGGTGGTTAAAATTGTAAATTATTCTTCCAATAAAAACTGGATATACGAGAGCTATTTATGAAATAATGTCCGTTTGTCAATGGCTTTTCAAATTTTGCACATGCGTGAGGGTGAATGCGCTAGTAGGCTTCCGGCATTCTTTGCGCAGAATCCGACACCATTTGCATCCACGGCGACGGTTTGTACACTTCCTAGTGTAAGGTTAAAATGGTTAAGAAAGTCGAGAGTCCCGCAGACTCTGAAACACGGCGAGTCATCCAATTCTTAACAGAAGAAACATGAAAGCTACGGATATTCATCGCTAGATATGCGAAGTGTACGCTGTCAATGCAATGAGTGACAGTAAAGTGAGAAAATGTACGGGATTGTTCTGGATGATAGGGAAAACATCCACGCCAAATCGCGTTCTGATCGGCCATCTGTAATCACTGACTATTTGGTGAAGGCATTGGCCCTCAAATTCATACAAACCGGAGATTCACAATTTCGAAGCTTTGATCGGAATTTCCACAAATTTCATGATAAATTTTGTTTAAAATTGTGTCTGAGGACTTACAATACAAGAAACTGTGCTGTCGACGGATTCCTAAACAGCTAAGTAAAGAAAACAAAAAGAAAAGATTCGCAAGTGTTGTAACATTTTTGTCCCTTTACAACGAGCAAAGTGATGACTTTTTAAGACATATCGTCACAGGAGATCAGACATGGGTGACACATATCCTAACATCTGAAGAATTCCTTGTTAGGCAGTAATTTAGATACAGATGGAGTTTCACTGTGAATGGTTGGTGATTATCAAAGGCCCCACTAAGCTGTACTTAGATAAAACCTTACACAATAATTAGCTATTATCACAGGATTAAATGAGGAAGATATTCAAAAACTCGTTGTCCGTTACGATAAATGTTTGAACCGTCAAGGACATTATGTAGAAAAATGGAGAATTGTTCGTAGCATCAGAAAAAAAGCTTTTTTGTACTTGTTTTATATTTATTTCAAAACAGACGTTACTTTTAAAAAATCCTCTTATTATTTGATATTCCTTGTAACTTAATTTCCTGAACTTAACTTTTTCAATTCCTCACCCTTTTACATTTTTGTTTTGACTCACAGATTTTGTCAGTTCATTGCGTTTTCACAGTTTTGTTTTGATTCCCAAATTTTTGATAAAAAATTTTTTTCCCACTTTTCAGCACATGGATGAAAGCTCATTTTTGAAAAGCATTTTGATATTTATTATTTATCACTTTTTAGGCTTTAATTTATAATTGATTATCATTATATTATGGCAACTGTTTATCATTATTTTCTCAAATTCCAACTCATATGAAATCAAGATTTAATTAAAATCAATGAATTAACTCTGATAAATTAGTTCAGAAAATATTAAAATGTACTGTCATTGTGAAAACACAAATGTACTGAGTTTTTGTACTCTAACACATCATAAAGTGAGTGAAAAATTTATATATATAAAAGAGGAAAGTATGTATGCTCGTTTTTTGCTCTTTATACCCGCCCACTCCGTTGGACTTACGGTGACCAAATTTCGCACAATGATGGATTAGCACAAGAGAGAGCTAATGCCGCAAAAATTTTCAAATTCCAATTATATTTTTATTTATTTAATTTTAAGTGGTAAATTTGGGCGTTTTCTGCCTATTTTCGCAAACTTTCTACATTTATTTTCATCATAGAACCTTAATATTTATATCATTGTAAAGTGAAAATTTTCCGTTCTAATAAAAGTAATTTGAAACGTTCGTGTGACTTTCCTGATTTTTAGCAAATTCTTGAAAAATAACCAGTTTTCTCGAAAAAATTTCAGTCTTGAATTTAAATTTCCTGCATCCGATGTTCTAATTTCGTTAACTCTTTCAAATTTTTTGAGGTAATAACTGGAACATTTCTCCTTGATTTAAAACAAGAAAAGGTTAAAATATTTTTTTGATTAAATTTTAATTAATTTTTTCCTGAAGTGTTAAAAGATTTTTGCTCGATGAATTCATTCTGTCCACCCAGCTTCCTACCAAGGTCGCGTGTTGCCTCCCCAGTATGCATTTCTCGTCGGTGACGTTATATGCTCTCGCATCGTGATTCATTGTTAGTCGAACACAAAGGCTTTTATCATCTACCGCTCAAGTTCCTGCGTAATGTGGTTTCAAAGTTTAAACCTGAAGCTTAGTATTTCCTTTCTTTTTTCTATTCTCTGATTCTTTTTGGATGCATACGAATATCAAAGAAATTATATTTGTCTTCAGTTTTTAGATTTAAAAGGATATTTACGTTTATGGGGGGAGGAAGTTAGTGACAATATTTATTGAAAAAAACGGAGGCGGGCATATGAAAAAATATGGATCCCGAGCAACGCGGCGTTATCAGCTAGTTTCTTATAAAACTCCATCTTCACAAGCATGAAAAAAGTCAAGTTAAATAAAAACATGTAAAAATAGATCAAATTAAAACTCATATTGATTTCAACATATTTTCTTTCAAAAATTAGAATCAATAAACATATTTTTAGAAAATAATATCCAATTCAAATCATGTTTATTTCTGGGCGCTTCGAGAAGAGTCCACACTTCGAATGAAATTTAAAATTCACTTCACACATTTCCGAAACAAAACAAGCACTTATCTTGCACTTGTATTACATATCCAGAATAATAAGTGCCTTAATCTATAATTCTAGCATTGGATTTTGAGGCCCTTTATTTATTTGAAATAGGAACTTCAAAATAAAGTCCTGTGCGTGACAGGACAATCTGGCAATTTCGCATGTTTTTTTCCACGAAGCTATTTTCGCCAGTGCCATTTTTTACATGCAAAAAAGACAAAGTGGAAAAAATCTAGTAATGGGATCACGCAACGATCTAAGCATTGTGCCGTGCAGATCGAACATTCTATCATTCGATTAGCTTCATTTAGCGTTGATGGTTACTGTAACACGACTACGTACCGTGATAATGAACAAAAATTCCAGTTAGCCCAGTGGTTATTGATAGCATTGACGCATATAAACGTCACTGATGACGTATGCGCCCAATAAAAATCTGTTTGTTGTTTAGGTACGTGAGTCTGTGCTGAAGGAGAATAAATAAATACTCGTAAAATTTGAATAAGTAAATTAGTTTGTCGGCGACACCGAAACATTCGTGAATCTGTGCTCTTATTGAAGCTAATAACAGATTAGTAACAAAAAAATCAATATTATGATGTCCATTCAACTGACAGGGAACCTTTACGATTCCCAGTTCGGCAGCATACTGCGGCGAAAAGAAGAAAAGTGCAGAGTATTTTCTCACTGCTTCTGATTTTGAAAAGTTTGGGGATGGGAATCTTTATCAGGGCTGAACTGTATATTTCAGAATTTATTTTACGTTTTTGTAAAACATATTTTTATGCACTGAAGCACAAATATCCATTTTCTATTATAGGACAGTTAGTATGATGATAGTTATTACTCAAATTTTATCATTCACTCTTAATCAAGGAGTGCCATATAAAGTCGGGTGTTTCATGGAAAGGGTTAAAAATAATTTTGTCATAGAAAGTCGTGGAGTTTCATGGGAAGGGGGGTGAAATAATTGATTTCTAGAAATCTCCACGCATCGTTCTAAAGGAAACATTGCTTAAATTTCTTCAGATCTCTTGAAATTATGGTAGTACGAACACGCCTAAAATAGGTTTTTTCATACCTAAAATAGAGCAATTCAAATTTAAATGTACAAACCGTTAGAAGAAGCAGGAAAACCAAAACAAGCCAAAATTACATCGAAAAGGTATGAATGGAAACCAGTGACGGAGCGTCTCTTCAGGCTGTGTAACTGCATCACACCCTGAAATTATTTTAAAAACTAGTATTTTCCTTTTTAAGCGCCCCTCTGAGAGTTCGTTGACCAACAAAAATGCAAAATAAAAAGAGAGAAAAGGAAACAACAAGTAGGAGAAATATGCAATGGGGCAGGACATCTGAAGCAAAGAGTGGGACAAATGAAAAGCCTCAAAATTTGTTTACTGAGCACAGCTGATGAATACATTGGAAGGCGAAAATCGACGCTTTCTATCTTTGAAATGGGCTAAGATCTTTGCAGTCCCGGTTCGGCGGCAGGCCAGTTGATGCCTTTTTGTTCCACCTAAGGGTCGACTTCGCTCTCTTCGCTCTTTCGTCATCTCTTTTTCGGCTTCGTTTTCACTTTGCAGCGACGGAAACACATCTGGCTTAATACAGAGTCGTTTTCTGTTGTTAGAAGTTTCTCATCGGAAAAACAATTCTTCAATAATTTTGTAAAATAAATTTCAGATAATCACAATTAAAAGTTTTAGGTTACTTGGAGGTAAAATTGTTTTCCTATTGTATTTCAAAGATAGTCTCTTGAGAAATATTTTTTGAAACGTTGCCACTTTCTGAGCTGATCAGATGCCACTGGTGGAAAAACCAACCAGATGAGTTAGAGGGCGCTGTTCGTCAACCCCATAGATGGACTTCCGCGCTGAGAATTTTGAGTTTTGACTGTGCACGGAGAACATGCTACAATTCACGAATACTGAGCTGTCGGGCATGCACCTTGTTCATGGAGTAACTGACAGCAATAGAAGGCCTGGGACATGATTGTATGCGGTACAGTATATGGACGTATACTGCATCTCTAAATATTTGCGAATTTGCTTCCTAAAGTTGTTTAAATATAGAATATTCTGCAGAACGTATTGTCCAGAAGCAAAGATCGCCAAATAAAGAGTTTTCACCGTTATTGGCTCGTCATTCCTGCATCTTCGTGTATCCTCTAGGCCAGCGGTTCCCAATCTATGGGCCGCAGCCCACTTGTGACTCTCGGATAGCGTATTAGTGGGTTGCGGAAAGCTAGTCAAGAGTCGAAGTCAGGGGTGCTTCAAGAATCGGCACTCATTTTTTGCTTTATAAACAATATATTTTAAATCCTTTTACAATAAGCTTTATAAATGATATATACATAAATATAAAAAAAATTAAAAAATTAGCGGTTGCTACTATATTTTCTAATAATTTCTTTTTATTTTACCGTTTCTTTTTATTTATTAAAGTATTAATTGAAACTGTAACTTTTTTTTAATCTTAAAAATACTGTGTTCCTGCACTTCCTGTTTCTCTTTTTCTTTTCGAATAATAGATGGCACCACGTCTTAGTTGGTTGCATTACGATTGTTAATTTAAGGTGGGATTATCCTTATTCTTTGTCTGTGAGTTGAATTCGGGCATTTTAATTCGTTGCATGTATGGCGTAAGTTTGAATTTTTCTTCTTCACTGATATTTTTATGAAGGTAATTTTGCCGGAAGGCTAATAAATTTTAAATCAATCTTGTTAGCGATATTACGTTTGTTTTTTCTTTCTGAAAATTCTTTTGTTGTTTACTTATTTTGTTTGTCTTGTGGTTTGGGAAATTTCGGGCTATGAAGAAGCTTTGGTTAGACTTAGGTCAAGCCTCTTACAGAAAAATTTCCCAATTTATTTGAATCCATTTCGAATTTAGTCTATAGACCTTGAAAAAGTGGAGTAGAATGAATTCCTTGTCTTTTTAATTCGCCTATCAGAGTTCATTTCGCGGTTTTTACTTTCTTTGAATTATCATTGACTTCCTTCGTTCGTTGTATGCAGCGGCATATTGCTCGCTACTTAAACATTGTTTAAATTTTGTAATGTATGTTTAAATTTATTTTTAAATTTGCTTTAATTTATTAATTTAACTTATTTGATTATCTTTATGCTGACATATACGTGCATATTATGCGTGCGTGTGTGTTTTTACTTGCATATTTATTTAGTGGGAGTCAAAATATCTTTCACACAACAGGTGGTTCACACAACCAAAAAGCTTGGGAACCGCTGCTCTAGCTCCGGGGCGTTTCAAGTCATACATTTATTTCTATGAGATTCTGACTTATTCTTGTTCTTAACATTTCCCCATAAAATTTCCTCCTTTAATTCTGAATCACCCTGTATACCATAAAGTATATTTAAAATAAGAATTTTTCTTCAAAAAATTAGCAGTGTGCTATTGTAAACTATTGTATACAGAGGAATTTATTTGTGTATTGTATACAGAGGAATTGACACCAAACGCTTTACATTTAAAAAAATGTGAAATCATTTTAAAATTTAAAACCGGCACTGTTAGGTGCGCAGAAAGTTTATAAAATATGTGATATTAAATATAATTATGGAATTTTTATTTGTAATCTAAACTTAATGAATTGAAATTAACCTACTATTGTTGTGAGATTATTCTATTCTTCAATTTTGATTGAAACTTCGAGAACAGATAGAGATGAGATTAAACAAAATTTCAGTGCTGCTCAGGTAATGTCATCTATATTTTTCAACTGAATTACTAATCAGAAAATATTAACCAGAAGAAAAGAGATGTAATTTTTAAGTACTGTTGTGAAATTTACAGGGAAACAGCGTAAGAATTTTTTTCAGAAAATTCCATTACTGCTGATTTATTATTATTCTTTTCACCTCAAAAGAAGTACTAAATGAATTTTGCAGAAATTTATGCATAATTTTCTTTCAGCATATCAATGATAGTTTGGATTATATTGATATTCAATATTTTTAGTACCTAAATATATTTAAAAATTGCTATATTGTTTATAATTAACTAAAGCTTTTTTCTCTATTTCGTTTCTCTGCTTTAAATGTCATCATGATTTGTAGTAAAGGAAAATATTTTGTGGATTAATGAAATCTTGGCATGCAGCAGGAGAGGGGCTCAAACGGAGGGAAAATCAAGGAGTCTTAAACTTAAAGTAATAAGATAACGATCATATCAGATGTAAAAGAACATATAGAAGGTGGAAAGAGTATAAATATTACAGTCATTTAATTTGTGAACGGAGGCAGTTACCGTCTTAAAATTGCTGTCTACGCATAGAAAAGTGAGCATGAGTTATCCAATAATACCGCTTGCAGCACCTCTGTTGGTGATATAAAGATCTTAGCAATCCTATCTCGAAAAACCATCGGAGATAGTTAATAAGAGTCATAAATTGTTCAGCGTCGTCTATTTAATAGGAAATAACAAGCATGAAAAGTTAGGGTTACCATACGTCCGGATTTTAAGCTCACGCCCGAACTAGTGTCCGGATCTTCAAAATGTTCGGATATACGCCGGTGAAAGAGAAATTTGGTTGCAATGGAGAAAATCTGACGTATTCAAAAAAGCTATCATTCTGCCAATAAAAGAAAATACATTGTTTAAACTATTTATATCCATTGTTCATGAGAAAGTGGATGAGCAGGAGCGGCCAGGGGTAACTTTACCAACCGGTCAAGGCAAAATATGGCGCCCCCGCCAACCAACATATTTTTTTCAATTCTATAGTAGTCTGTATTCTAAATATCAAAGAAACTTTTACTTAGAAATATGCATCTTTTACCTGCAAATATGACTAAGTAATACTATGGTGAGAGTTTTTAAACTGGGCTAATATTTAAAATTATACAGTGGTCTTATTGAAACTAAAATAATATATTCAACAAATTCTAAAAATATATGACTCTTGGCGCCACCTCGGACTTTCGCGCCATGGGCAGTTTGCCCGAGCCTCGGGCCGCGTCTGTGGATGAGCATTCTTATCCAGGCCCCCAGTTCTAACTGAAGATTTTAAAAAATTGGCATTTTCGTTTCAAATCTGTTTTTCATTAATATAATTTTAAATTATCAAACATAAATAAAATTTTTATCTTCTTTGCATTCTGACGACTTAACTTTTTTTCATTTTCTCAAACTATGTACAATTGTTATGAAAGAAGGTCGTTGGTAGGCAATTTTTTTAATTTTATATTATAACTTGCCCCCCCCCCGAATTTTACCTCCAACGGTGTGTCCGGAAAAAAATATGGTAACGCTATGAATAGTCTAAGCCGAAAACGATAAATACAAATGTACTCCAATAGTAAATTTTGTCTACTATTCTATAGTTAAAGCAGCACTACTATCGATGGGAATAGCAAAAATTTAAACTCTCAATTTCCGGTTTAGGCTATTAAAGCACATTTATTTCCATTTAAATCGGCAACGATGCACAATTTCTTAACTGAAATTTTCTCCATATCTCCAACAGTCCTCAAGATAAATTTCCTAAGTTCCCCATATCACCGCTAGGATAGCTGCGAGTGATCTCATTATGTAGCGTATACTCTCTTTCCTATGTAAAGACACTCCCGTTATGACTGTAGTTACATCTACCCGCAAATTAAACGACTAAATAATTCAAACCATTTCCATCCTATGTAAGATAACTGTTAAATCTCTTTCATAACATTCAGCAAAAATAAAAAGTAAGATACCTTAACCAAGAACCTGTACGCTTAGCTTTTCATTAACAAAGTGCTTACCACTCTATGAAGGCGTGTACTTCAAATCAGAAATTTGGTATTTTTTACCTTCTTTTTTCTATTCATAGAAGTGCTTTCGATATTCATACATTTAGATACCAAATTGTCGAAGCAAACCTGCAATATTTATGGACCTTCTATTTCAAATCCCGTGGCTTCCTCTAAATCGGGCAATTTATATTCCGAAGGCAGGCATTTCACCGAAAAGCCCTCTCTGCAGAAACGTAACAAGACAACATAATAGCGCATTTCATCAAGCAGCAAGTTCTACTCGAAGCCAACGACTATCGGTAAATGACTCTCAAGCTACTATCATTTTCCAGTTTTGTGTTGGAGCCAATGAATTCAATTATTCATGGCCGGATTGCTTAAAATATTCATGTACGATGGACAATTTGCATCCGGTATGATGGTGTTAATGACTCCTCTTTTCCATTCATTCAGTTTACGTTGCATCGAACACTCTTGGGGTCGCAGAGGATATTGTTTGAGTTTCGTTCCAATGAACAAACTGCTTTGTCTAAGTTGTGTGAAATGAGTGACCGTTTGATTATGTTGATTTGTGTGGGATATGTGATATATGATTGATTCAGTTTACGTTGTATCGAACACTCGTGGGCTTCGAGGGGTTGTTGCTTGAATTTGGTTCGAATGAACAAAATGCTTTGTATAAGATTTATGATATGAGTAAACAAAACTTTGTTATGTTGATTTGTGTGAGATATATGAAATATGATTGATTCAGTTTCTGTTGCATCGAACACTCTCGAACCTGGAGTGGTTGCACTTTGAATCTGGGTCGAATCAACAACTTGCTTTGTGTGAGATTTGTGATAAGAGTAAACCATTTGTTTATCTTGATTTGTGTGAGATATATGATTCATTCAGTTTACGTTGCATCGAACACTCTCGGGCCTGGAGTGGATGCACTTTGAATTTGGGTCGAATTAACAACTTGCTTTGCGTCATACATGTGATATAAGTAAATGTTTGAATATGTTCATTTGGTTAGTGTATGATCATTTGGCTAAACACCGTATTTTTTTAAAAATTATTTCCTTGTTTAACAGATTCAATATTTGGGAAGAGCTAAAATCTAATCGGGGCAGTTTCAAATAGAAATTAATAAATACAGTAAAATTTAATGAATTATTATAAAATACTCCGAATTTATTTGAAATTGATTGAAAAAGGAAGAAAAAGTTTTCACGATAAATAACATTTTAAAAGTTCCTCAATAATTTCCAATCAATATCTTCTTGCGCGCAGTTAGCAATATTGCAGAAAATGCATATCTTGTTATAACGTACAAATTATTTTGACAGGAAAGTATTTTTTTCGTAATGATAAGAGAGTAAAAACAGACTATTATTTTGTTCGGTTAAAATATTGTTGTTTTAATAATTTTGCGTAATGCTAGGGTGACCAACCTTCAACAAAAGGAGGACACAAATAAATTGAAGCTAAAAACTGTCATAATTGAAAGAAACATTTAATTAATTGCAAAAATAATACAGAATGCACTATAATACGATAAATGCATAATAAAAATATTTGTAACATCACTTATTGTGCACTTTTCGAGGAAGAACAGAACCTTCAAATGGAAGACTGTCCTCCATAAAGAAGTGCGGTTGGTCACCTAAGTAATGCATAGTTACTTTGTCGTCTACAGAGTAAACAAAAGAAAGTATTGTAGTCGTGAAAAATTTGTCCTCAAGATTGTGATGAATCTCTAAATTTTAAACCTTCCTGAGTCGAAAAACCTATTTTTGTATTTAGGCCTATTTGTCTGTCTGTAAACAAGATAATTAATAATTGTAACAAGCTATGTAAGCGGTCTTTACACTAAAATTGTTGAATTCTATCTTTTGGAAGAAATCTGTCTGTCCGAGTATATGTGAATACAGGGACTCAAAACTGTAACGAACGAAAAACATGAAATTCAAAAAATGGTCTTATTGCTAAGATTGTTGATCTATATCTAGTTTTGGATCGAATCCATCAAAGGTTTCACATTATGCCATTCTCCTAACCTCGTGTGATTCGTTGAGTTATCGTATGTAAATGCGGTAACTCAGACGACGAGACAAGTTACATACGAGGGCTATTTTTAAGAAAACACCGTTTTGAAATAAGAGCGAAATAGGTAAAAAAATTTCAAAAAATCATTTATTTTCTGATGTTACATACAAATCTCTATATTCCAAGATAATTTTCTTGTCGGTTTAAACATTTATCGTAACGAACTAAGAGCTTTCAGAATCTCCATCATAGAACTCTGCCGCCTGTGATGGTAGCCAATTATTTATCAGTGTCTCAATGCCTGCCACTCAGAAATGTTTTCAGCTGGCGGAAGAGGTGATCCTTGTCACAAAAAGTCCAATAACTAAGCACCTTGCCTGTCCCAAAACAGAATTGCCAGGATTTTGCGATTGATTGCAGATGACCAGTCAAAATGCGATTCGATGTCAACGTTTCCCGACCTTCTGACAACTGTTTTTGAACAATTTCACCCATTTTCTCACTTTACTGTCACTCATTGTATTATTACCGTACACTTTTCATGTCGAGTGATGGATATTCGCAGCTTTAATGTTTCTTGCTGTTAAAAAACAGATGATTGACCGTTTTTAATAGTCGGCGGGGTGCCCGATTTTCTTAAACATTTTAACCTCAAGATAGACTTTACGAAGTCAATAGAGTGACAGAGCGAATGCAAACGGTGTCGGATTCTGTGCAAAGAATGCCGGGAGTCCGCATGCACATTTATTCTCACGTAATATGTGCGAAATTTGAAACGGTATTGACAAACGGACCTTCCTGAAAAAATAACCCTCGAATATAAATTTATCTATATGATCTCTATTCTTAAATTATAGACCCATACCTAATTTTGAAGATGCATAATTTTCTAATAATACCTAATTTTCAAAGGGTATACTATCTGTGTATAAATCCGATGGCTCATAAACCCCAAAACAAGATAAATGAAGTTTGGTACACTATCTTCAAACCAAATGGTCGATTAAAATAATAATTTGGACAGAATCGGTCTATAGAAAGAGATCCAAAATGCATACTTCATTCTCTTAATTTTTCTTTCGAAGCTAAAGATAAAATCCCGCTTTATTTTGTAATGCGAGAAATTTGAAAGGAGAACTCTCCCTTGAGTTAGTAGGAAATCTTTTGCACTTATTATCAAAATACTTTGCCATTTAATTTTTATAAAAGTTTTTCTTCCGTAAAAACAGTTTTTATTTACTATCAAGTTACAACCCGCTTTATTTTTATAGAATTTTATTTGTCTGGTCAATATTTTAAAATTTCTTGAGCCTTTTTGAAAATTTTCATTCTTAGTTATTTTAGTCTATAAATTAAAATTGTTTAGAAAATTTTTGATGTGTTGTTGTTTGTTGATATTTCTTATTCCACTTGTTCTAGTCCTCAGCTAGACCAAGTCCAAGAGTCCGCTCACCCACAGAAAATCACGAACCAGCGCAGGACTTTCAAAGAAGTTCCTCTTCTCCAGCTCCATACATGAGAGGAGGTGGTCTGGAGTAGATATTTTTGATGTGCAAGCTGGTTATAAATGAAGATTTATTACAAAGAGTTTATTTTGTACTTCTTGTATCATATGTAGTATTATTTTATTGTTTTCTGGATTTTCCATATTCAGTATCAACTTTGTGACTGAACTAGATGTTGTTTCAAAGATTTACATTATGCATGATCTTTAGCTATCTTCATAAAGGTCGTGTATAAAGGTCTTTAGCATCTAAAATTAATCGAATATGTGGTTATGAGAATATCCACGAATATTGTTAAGTGACATGGACAGTCAAGAAATAGATCCGAAATTTAATACAGATATACGAATCAAATGATAAAAACATATGCAAAGTTCCATCCAATCAGCTCGTTGCTTTTCTGAGTTATCGCTTTTGCATACGCAGGAATGTCAAGACAGTCACGGACAGTCAAGAAATAGATCCAAAATTTGATACAGATACACGAATCAAATGATAAAACCATATGTAAAATTCCATCCAATCCTAGCTTGTTATTTTTCTGAGTTACCGCTTTAGCATACACAGGAATGAAAGTCAAGAAATAGGTCAAAAATTTGATACAGATATACGAATCAAGTTATAAAACCATATGTAAAATTCCATCCAATCCCGTTGCTTTCCTGAGTTATCGTGTTTATATGTACACTTATAGAGAGACAGACTTTCCTTTGATGGATTTCGTTGCAATTTTACACAGATTTGCAATTTTGGTATGAAATCTATCCTTCTATCTCTTTTCGTTTTTAAGTAGGCATGCTTACAGTCACCCATCAAAACATGCGTCCATGTTTTGTTTTTTTCGGTGTGTGTGGGGGGGGGGGGCCTCAGTGAGGTCTAAAACGCAGGGACTCATCGAAACTTCTAGGTCAAATTTTTTGACGATTGCAATACTTTGTCATTGCGTTCTAGAAAGTAAAAAAGTCTAGAACTATGTATTATTATCACAAATTACATCCTCATACTTCCCAGACAATCGCAGTTCGCATACCAACTATTGACATCTGACTTTGTCGTCTCTTTTACTTCCGAGTCAACAGTTAATTTCTTCCGAAGCACCATAAAAATGCCTCCCTTCCGTGACTCAGAACACGTATCGGAGCTTAATCAGGTTAATTACTTGAGCCAAAACACACCTCGACATGCTTTTGCGTGACACACATCCGTGGAAGAAAAGGCTTCCGAAGGAGAGCTATTAAATTATTTCCCGCCATAAATGAATAGCAAATTAGGATTCGAGGGGGGACATTGTTTCTGCTACCTTTGGGTAATACTGAAACTTAAGTAGCTCTTTTTTACTTTCTCATAAAAGAAATATACAGAGAAAGTATTGTATTCAACAAAAAATTTGACCTAGCGGCTTTGACCAGTATCCACGCTTCATCTCTGGGGGAAACGGCTTCCGAAAGACCACAAATAGATCATTTCCAGCGATAAATGAATAGCAAATTAGGGATAAATGGGATACATTATTTCAGCTTCCTCTGGATAATGCTGAAATATTCGTAACTCTTTTTTTACATAGTATACAGAGAAGTATACAAAGAGAAAGTATTGTAATTGTCAGAAAATTCGACTTCAAGACTTTAACCAATATGCATGTTTTAGAACTCCTCCCGAGTCCAAAAATACAAATTTTGGAATTATATCTATCTATCTTCCGGTCAGTCTGACTGTGAACCAAAAACCAAGTTGGATAGAAAAATGAAATTTAGTATGCGATCTTTACAAAATTGCAATTTTCAATCAAATTTTGGATGTTTAATTTACTTTAGTTTAAATAGATTCAAGTCCCTTTCTGGAGCTGTACAATGGATATCGTGAGACAAACTTCGTAATTTTCAATTACAGTCAGATGACGAGTACGACACTTGAGTCGGCATTGACTGGCTAGAGCCCCCTGCAGCGGTCACCCTCTGCATTTGTGACATCATATTTCATTAAATAGTTGTTTGTCCTGTCGTGTACTATGACCCCTAGTAGTTGTTTGTTGGTGGAGCTCCGGACTATCCTGTATAAACCTTTACCATTTTATTGTGTTCTAAATTCCTAGTCAACTTTCATAACTCCTGTAATTGTACAGTCCGATCTATAAAGTCTACCATACGTTTGGCGCAGTTTAGCCAAAAATGGCTCTTGCGCCAAACCTCATACAAACAACCAACCGATCTATAAAGAAGAGTCAAAAATTACTTGGCTATATAAGAGGCCTTGCGATCGATGAATGCGAATGAAATTCGATACATAGGTATTTGAAAGTACGCCCTCAAGAGTTAGAAGAATAAAAACCGATGTTTCACAGTTACGGTTACAGCAAGGAATTTCGAAAAATTAACCCTTTATGTCACGGTGTTACATATCTGCAACAAACCCAAAAGCCGCTGTCTTTCCAAAGTAAGCTCTTCAAGTCGATTTCAAAGGTTGTTGCATTACTGCCACATTGTAGTTAACACAATACGCTCATATATTCCCCAACAGATGCTGATACTGAGGTGCTTTTTAAGAACACAGTTTCAGTTGACACTTAAACATTTTCACGAGGGTGCTCCTGAAACTTCAGGAGAATTTAGTGAAGTTAAAAAGAGTGGGAACATCCATTTATGAGAAATATGGTGAAGTTCTTTGTTAAAACAAAACTATCAGCTGTTTTAAATGCTGAAATTTTGAATTTTTGATGCCATTTTGTATCATGTTACAAAAACAAAAAAAAGCTTGTTTTAACAATAAATTTTTATTTTAACGTGATAAATTTGTTTTTACTTATTTTTCCATACTTATAATGATTCATTTTAACGTTTGAGCCATTTTTTTTCAAATCGGAGTTGTTGAGACATAAAGGGATAAAACAATACCCACTTTTATAAATTGCTAAGGTATCTGCGCAAAGAAATACCATGAATATTGTTGGAATACGAAACGTGTCTGTAGCCCAAAAAATTGGGGCAAGCTACAGGCAAAAATATTGGTAACAACCAATAAGGGAGAGAAACGACATAACTAATTTCATAAATACATCATGTTCTTACTTTCACACACGATGGCATTTCGCACGTGGGAGATGGTGAACAGCAATTAAGCGCGAAACTCGGCATGAGGAGTCTGTGGAAGTTCTTTCAAGTCAGATACAACTTACTGAGTCGATGCTCTTCTATTTAATGCGTGTTTTATTGCTGTTCATCATCTCCTACGCGCAAAGGGTCATAGTCTGTCAAGGTAGGCACGTAAAACATTTGTGAAAGTTTTAAAAATGTTTCTCTTATGTGTCTTTTCTCTATCTATATTTATTGCTTCCAAATTATGTTTTTTTGTGTGTGTCTTCCGCCCACGTTTTCCGTTAGCCCTTACATACCGTTCGAATGCCATTCATGTTCTTCTGCTGCGTCGATCATAAATTAGTAATGCATTTGGGATTTTCGAATTTATTTCGCTGTAACCGTAACCGGGAATACTTGAATTTCGTTCTTTTTGCTGTCGAGCGCGTACTCTGAAATGCGTATATTTTGAAATTATGAAGCATTAGTTGACCGTTTTCGCCTCTAGGCGTTCGTATATCGGCAAAGCTAATTTATGACGAACCTGTATTCAACGATAAAAAATAGAATCACTCTTATCAGAAGATGTTACAAACGCGTTTCTCATTTCTACATGCTTAATTAAAAATTTCAAAGTAATGACGCTTGTTGCAGAGCGTTATTAGTCTGATATAAATTCTATGATTTAGTCTGAACATAAATTCTATTCTCAAATAATCGTAACCGTAAGCCGTGTTACCCCTGTTCTGCCAAGATAACAGGGACCATTGAATGACAATCGCTACAATAGCTCGAGTACTGAGGCCAGAATCCTAGTAGTCATCAGCGGTCACGGCCCTACCCATCCCGTAGGGGGTAAGTACTATCACTGGAGGAGGTAACTCAGCCCCATCATTATTGTACCCGAGGAGAAGCTAGAACCCGCTAACTTTTCAGGTAGCTTCTCATCCACGTACTCCAAGTGCACCCCCCGGGATGCCATTCTCAAATAAGGTGAATGATAGCAAACATTATCAATGATAATTTCAGTTATCGAATTGCAATGTTCCTTATAATGTATTCTAGTATACACCTATTGCAAAACTATTTACTATAGAATTAATGGAAAAAAACTGTTGACGTATTTATCACTTTAGGATAGCGAAATGCTTTTCGGAAGTTCCTTTTGTATTTCAGAGATAATACACAAAAAATAGTTTCTAAAATATACTATCATCCATCTTTTCAAGTAAATGCTTTGGAAAAGAATATTACATATCTACACTGATCATTTGTCACTGCAATTTTCTCAATAGTAGTAAGTCATAATAGACTGAAAACATTTCCGTAATTATTATAATTTCGTCTGAAATCATCAAATATTTCATAATAGATGCCAGATCAATTCTCTCAAACGTATGATGTTGTGACTAATATAGCAATAGTATGATATAGTATAGCAATAGTGTAATATTCACAACATCATTCAAGAAAAAATTATAGGTAAATGATACAGGGTATAAAGGTAGAAATATATAAGGATATCCATGAATTAATAAATACATATCTGTGCCACTTTGCAACATAGAACTTTTGAGTTAAATTAGTATATTGGAGTTCAGTTTATTAGATATATGAGAGTAATTCATAAAATGATAATCGTTTAATTTTAGATGGCAGAAACTTGTAGATACAATACTTTTATTATGCCTATTGAAAAATTATAATAGCACATTGCTTTTCGACATAATTGACATTCAAAATTCAGACACTTGTCATGAAGTTTTAATTTCCAAAGAAAATGAAACCGCATAATAATAAGATCTATGGGTACATCGTCATTGTTGAAGCAATATGACGCAAGCCACTGTTTCATGTGCCTGAAGAGGTGATAGTCACTTGGTGCCTGATCTGGGTT
>BGPR01018246.1:0-31154 GCA_013235015.1 Araneus ventricosus | reverse complement strand
ATAAAAAATTCAACATATGGATAAAGCTTTCTAGAGATTTTAATGATATTTTCCTTTCTGGTTTTGATCCAACCAATTTTCATCTCAATCATCCATCCGGAAGTCTCGCTTTTATTGTTAAGATTATTAACTTCAGTGAAAAACTCAATAATGTTGATTTTCAAGTATACACTGACCGATATGGGGTTGGAGACAACGTCGGTTGTGTGCTTTTAAAGAAAATAGTTTATGCACGGTACACTGCTTCAAATTGAAATCGTATGATACCGTTTTCCAAGCTGACCTCTCTGTAATTCATTTTGCTGTTTGATGGGCCATGGAGAATGGTTTCAAAATTAATATTTATTCAGACAGCTTTTCGTCTATTCAGGCTTTGAGAAGTTCCAAATCTTAACCAAACTTCATTTTAAAAATAAAAGAAAAACTTTCTACGTCGGGCTACGTCGGTTTATCTTTGGCGAAAGTACATGCGTATTGGCGGGACTTCGAAACTGGTAAAAAAGCCAGGCATTTTGTTCTGATTCCCTGATATTGAGATATTGATGCTAAATAAATATTTGGTTTATTTAGTCACATGACATGTTCCATTTATAGCGAATTTGCATCGTTTTAATATTTCTTCCACTTCTTTATATTTGTGTGGTATCATTGGTGATGCCGACAATTATATTTTTGAATGTATAATTACAGCGGATTTTAATTTAAAAACCGAACAATGGATAATAAAAATAAATGTTTTATGAATGTTTTAAAAAATAATTGGTCGTTGCAAAGGATCAGAGAGGGCTGTGAATTTTCAAGGGAAATTTGCAATAAATTACTGATTGGGGGGCTGTCTTTGGATTTGGACTTCTACGATGTCATGGCTAATTGGTTGGTTTTCGTTCATTGGTCGTTCTTTAATATTTTTTGTATATATATATTTTTTCTGTGGTGCACCAGGTTCCAATTCATATTTTTAATTTCTGTTGTAATTCAATTTCAACAAAACCTTTTATATTCGATTTAGAAGACCGAAGGCTTCGGCCAATTAAAAATATGCTGTGTATTTTTATATTTTAAATTTTGGTATATATAGTGTTTTATATTAGTATTAAAACGCTTAAATCAAAAATATTTTTTCCATTAAATGCGGAACTTTCTTAGGGTTAAGTTTAATTGGTATGCCGTATAATAGTGTGATTATGCAGAAATGTTTAATGTGTCTGAATAATAGTAAAATGTTTTTCTTATCTTGAGATGATTTTGAGATTTGCTGCCCCCTTTTTCTTTTTCCAACAAGTTGCTTCGCTGAGGATTGGAGCCACAAAATCTACATTTAATGCGACAAATCAGTCCCCAGGCCTATTGGCATTTGATTGTTGGAATTCTAAATAAGGTTGACTTTTTCAAGTGTTAATAGTTTTTAGTCAAATTTTCTTTTGTACATCGAATATATCATTATGGATGGTGTAATTTTATTTTAATTTTATCTTAATGTTTATGAATATTGTAAATATAATGCATGTTTTGTGCAAATTGTTAATTGATGTATCTAACTGAATATATATATATTCCTTGAACCTTGTATTTTTGTGCCTTGGTTTTTCTTATTTTTTGTGTCTTTTCCCCTCTTTATTTGTGGTGTAAATTGTTTTTTTTTCTTTTTCCTCTTTGTATCTTTTTTTGTACTGGATTTATTCTCTTTCTTTGTTTCAATTATGTTCTGCCGTTATGTTATATTATGCCGTGTTGTCAATGATTTATTCACTTTTGTTTAAATTCATGTCAAATTTCTTTTTTATATTTGTTATCTGTAACTTCTACCATTTAATATGTATGCATTTTCTTTCTTTCTTTTTTTACTTTCTGGTATACGAAGTATACAAAGAGAAAGTAATGTAGTCGTCAAAAAATTCGAACTCAAAAAATTCGATAAAAATTGACGAATATCCACGTTTTAGACCTCCCTGAGTCCGAAAAACACAATTTTCGAATTATGTCTGTCTGTGAACACGATAACTCAAAAACTATTAGAGATACAAGAACGAAATTTGGTATGTGCTCTTTACACATAATTTGTAAGCATTTATCAAATTTTGGACAAAATCCGTCTACGGGAAGTCTGTCTTTCTGTCTGTCCGCGTTCATGTGAACACTATAACTCAAACACTTGAATAGCTAGATGGATAAAATTTGGTACACAGTTTTATCGTCATGAATGTAGGTCCGTATAAAGTTTTGGGTCAAATCCGTCAAAGGGTTGACTGTCTGTCGGTCTGTATAATCGCATGCTTGTTTACTTTTGAAACGAATCCGTTATCTCCACACTCATGCGTAGTGGAAGCAATCTCTGTGCTCTCGAAAGCTATGTGCGATTCACGTCACTTTGTTCTTGAGCCGGCAAGAGCGGAAAATCGGTACGCGTGTCTTTGAATTTGATTATTTACCTGGATATTTTTCAATCACTATAATTTACAACGAAAAACCTTCTGATAGTCATTGGATTCGGGGTAACAGTAGGGTCGAATGCTTTTATCCACGAGGGGGGAGGGGAAACGGAAACTTTCTGGGGAAGTATACGAGAAAGTTCAGGGGAGAACACTCCCGCTAGTTTGTTTTTGTTTTTAACTTTTCCTATGGGCGTCACAGTTTTATTTATCTATCCTTTTTTCCCTTTTAATGGGTAACGTTTCAATTTTTGAAACATAAATTTTCTTTCACTATTTGATAAAACGTTTCTCTCCATTTTCATCATGTCTATCTGTCTGCTGGAATGTTCTCCTTCCGGAATGTGAACCTGCATCCTAAAACCTTAAGGTTGAGTCGGCTCTGCTGGGTATTGAAGGAAATTGGTGGATATCTTCCGCTCTCGCATCACCCTTCAAGATCTTACAAATCGATGAAAGTCGACTGTTTTTGTAATATTTTTTTAACTTTCTCTCTATCTGTTTATAATAGCATTAGCTGCTAAGTACTGATCTTCTTAAGAGTAATAAATTTATTTTATCAAAATCGGTCCATAATTTCTGGTGGCACTTTCCCTCCAAGGCTTACAAAAATATGCGAAGTTACTTCAATATGCATTTTTTAGTTCCGAACCTTAAACATAATCTTCATACATCATCTTTTCGATGAATTTCAACAGACAGATGTATATGCATGAAAAAAAGTTATTTAGGTCCAAAAATATATCAACTTCATTCATTTTCTTCGTTTAATATAACTCAATGCAAAATCAAGCTCTAAAATTAGAGTATTATTTGTTATTTAAGAACTTTAGAATTTAGCAAAAAAATCAACAGACCTCTAAGTAAACATTTCAGCTATAAAGACATCGTTATGTCTCTTATTTCTTGCATGGAATTTTACTCTTTCTTCTCACTAAATGATACTTCGAAGTCTGATTTGCAGGAAATCTCGGACATTGTTGGCAATAGCGTCGCTTCTAGAATTGCACAAACTTTTCGAGATGCTTCTGATCAGCGCTGCCTTTTAGAATTTCAGGACATGGACACAAATATGGAGTAAATCTTTCAAATAAAGTTTTGATAGTCTGAAGAAAGTTATTTCTCAAAGAAAAATCAGGATATCAATATATGAATCCACCTTCTAGTTAGAAAAAAAATTAATTAACTTACTCTAAGCAGGCATAAACTCTTGATGAAAGATAAAAATGAATAGGTTCAATTTTATTAACAATGGGAAATATTTGAAATTATTAAATATGCTATGTGTAATTTTCCATATTTTTATCTGATGTTCATTTATTTTTTTTATATAAATCACTAAAATTTAATATTTCTTTTATGTAAAAGGTTTTGGCAAGGTAAAGGATGTAAATTTGGCAATATATTGTAATCTACTAAATATACACCTAGTTGACTGACATCAGAAACTCATCATCTAATAAGAGTTGACATATCGCTCAACTGCTGGTATGTAACATGGAAATGCTCCATTCAGATACTTCACGAGAACAAATAGGGGAATTGATTTCATCATCACTAATGCCTTACATCAGACGGGAAGGAGTAAACAGCAAGAATTCATTTGAATAATTTCCGTATACTCCTTAGATTAAAAATTGAGTTTGGGCATACTAAAATTCCTTATTGCTTCTCTATTTGCGACTTATATCTTCGTCTTTAAAATTATTCTAATTCCCAGCTCTCTTATGTATTTTCTTTCATCCAGTGTCTTGACCAATATCATATTTTCAGTATAGGTAAAAAAATGCATTACACTCGTTTACAGGATCACTAGATTTAAATGAGTTTTCAGAAAAGTAATGAGTTGTGTTGATTCCTTTAAATACGTGCTTTGGGCTTTGTAAACTATTTTCTGGTTTTACTCTGAGAAATACGACTTCAAAAAAGTTTATTTTAACTTAAGTAAACCACAAATTACTTTTTATACTGCTGTTAACCACCTGGAATGTGATAATTGGGTACGGTCGCGAACAGGCGAAATTTCAATAAATTTTGTTGCTTTTATGGCATCGGTTTTATTTGGAAGATATCATTGATCTTGACTGAGTGCTGTTTCATCAACGTCGAGATTATGTCCGTAATTTCTGCGTTTCCCAATAAATCAGACCTACAAGTATCAATTGGTGAGAAGAAGGAGTTACATTTCATGGAAGAAATTTAAGAGACATAACGCTGTCTTAATAGCTGAAGTGTTTCCTTAAAGGTCTGTTAATATTTTTTTGACGTGAAAACGTGTTTCCGATCGTTACAGTGATAGTCGGAAGAACTTTCATGTTTGACAAAATACCGTCAGATTTGACTCCCTAATAACTACGAGACTAATAATGCGAAAGGAATGGTTGACCCAACAACGGATAGATCATATTTGTCAGAGTATGTCTCACAATATTTGTTTTGCCTGTGGCGTCATCTGTAGCTTAAGAAGGTTATAAATAAGTGAAGCGCGGAAACGCGTTTAACTAGGAGGTTTATTCTTGAGTCATTTTAATGAGCTTGAGGAGTATTACTAGGACCCAAAGTGAGACAATAAAAATATTTATCTAAATATAAGTAAAATTCGGAATTAAATTGAAAATTTCAAACTCCGCATGTTTATTATTATAACATGCAGAGATTTCTTTCGAATTGTACGTAATTTACAGAAGAATTGACAATACGTAAAACAAACATCGTATTAAAATTTGAATTCAAAAATTTGAATATTACGGGAAATATGAAAATTTGTAGTAAATAATGTTTTACTGCGCATACGCAAAATGTATTTCTATATGCTGTCAACAGATCGTGCCATCAAAAGCTATTCTAATTGAAACATAAGATAGGCACAGTTCGGATCCGCGCCGTAGAAATTTTGTGAAAACCTCGGGATAAAATCATAAAAAATGTGTTTAGTATTAATATGCAATTTTATTATCAATCTCTTTAATACAATATTTACACAGAGTAGTATAATGGTTACAGAATAGATAAATCACGAACTACCACAGACCCTTGCTACATGCGATGAACTTGTGATTTATCTATTCTGTAACCATTGTGTAAAGATTGTATTAAAGAGATTGATAATAAAATTACATGTTAATACGAAACACATTTTTTATGATTTTATCGCGACGTTTTCACGAAAAATCTACGCGCGGACCCGAACTGCGCCTTTCTTATGTTTTTTTGTTATTCTCTGCATTCTTGCCATTCTTTCTTAAATCACAAAAAATATTGTAATTTTAGAGCTTTGTTTTGCGTTCTGTTACAATAAACGAAGAAAATAATTGAAGTTGATATATTTTTAGACCTAAATAGCTTTTTGTCATACGTATTTATTTTAACAATTAAGCAAAAAAAAATTGTTTAATTAGTTATATTAAAGAAATTAGTAAAATTTTATTTGTTCATTCGTTCCTATATTCCTTATGTGTTTAGATATATTTATGCAATCACTGTTGGCAAATAAATTCTGTATCATAGGATTAATATATTTTTATCTTTAAATATATTTGTATCATAAAATCTACATTAATTGTTTGTAAATAAATATTTATAATGAGCAAAAAAATAAAAGAACAACTGTTGCATTATTTATTTTCTGTTGAATTCTATAAGCAAGTAAATAGACTAGTAGGCGCCAAAATAATGCTATGCCCCCCCCGCGCCATTTACCCTCGCTACGCCAATGTGACCAAACTTTTAGGTTAGGACCTTGAAGTTTTCCCACGTTTTTTCTAATCCTACTTACTAGTAGTACTGTATTACCGTGTCCAACTGTAAACCAAGAATCGTGAGTTCCTTCCTCACTAGCGGCTCCATTTTTTCTCCATGTCCGTCCAACTGGTTCAGCAGCTGTAACAGTTGTATGCATAGGGACATGGGGCGGCGTTCTGTGAGATTGTATAACATTACCTACAGCCACATGCAAAGCGAAAGAAGGCTTAAATTAACAGCTGAAACCATCAAAGTCCGAGAATGGACTAAAAATGCGATATTTATAATATGAAGCAAAAAATGTAGATGTCTGTCTGTCGGTCACAAGAACTCTTCCTAAACTGTGAAAGGAAATTTGCACATGACATTCTGGGATGCAATTCTAGATCAACTGTATAATTTTCAAAATTAATTCATTCTTAATATATTTAGTTAAATAACGAATATTAAGCCAATTTTCGGCGGGTTTCTCCAAGTACTTCTGAAATATTTATCGCACGAAAAATATTTTTACACCATCTTAAAGATTAATAAACTGTCTAATGATACCAATTCCATTGCGTTACAATTTTTTTAATTGTAATTAAAATTTTAAAAATTTTTAACGCAATTTGCAACAATGCTTTCTATTCTTATACATTTAAATTCAACCCAATTTATTTTTTCATCAAAGCCTTCATTCACGTGCTTTTGCTACTGTGACGTGTTCGACAGCGTCGAACAAATGGTAGCTATTCAGACAGCAATACTAATATGAAATCTCAGGAATTTAATAGAAAGAAAATAAAATATTTACAATAGATGACTTGTACATATTTCTTGACTATTATAGTGTAATTAATTAACTCGGTTTCGATTAATTTGGATTAGAAAGTTCTACTAGTCTTCAGAGAATCTGGTTCCAGGACGGTAAGAGACTTGAATTTATCCGCTGCCCGGAGTTGTAGACGGAAATCAGTTCTACCTTGAGAACGATTTATCAAGAGGAAGACGACAGTTCAAAATAAGTCTCTAGACTTCAGAATCGCACGACTTCGGTGCGATATTTTATGATCTACTATCGCTTTAGTGAAAATCAATTCGTTTTCTTCAGGAGAGCGAGGCTCTATTCAGAGAAATATTTCCCTAGAAGTACAACGGTACTTCTCAAAACCTTGCGAGATTTTGCTATCACGACTTCGCAAAATAGAGCTAATGCTCTAACAGGTGAGATTCACAATCTCACCCAAAAATTATCGTCTTCACTTCCGGATCAAAAATCCGAAAGTAAGTCTTCTGCAATCTTTTTTTCGTTCCCCCCGATTTTCCGTTGATAGGTTGAGGAGGGTAAGGAGATCCGTATGATGGCTTGTCATTTGCTCTCGCCTGTGGAGACCTAAAGTCCATGACCTGCCCCTTTTTGGATCAGCTGATCCGATACTATCAATCTGGTGATTTTTCAATCTCAAACCTAGGGCGTGACAACCCGACAGTTTTATAGTCTGGTTTAAGCTTTTTCGTCGCCTCGTTGACGCCGTCCAATTGTACGAATCTGTATCTCACAGGGAAGCTGCATAGTTCAAGTGGGGGGTCTTAGACCCCACGCTGACAGACCACACGGGTGCTTTTAGTAGCGTCTTTCTCTGGGAATTTATATGAATTTCTGAATTCTCACACTACTGTTAAAGTTATGATAAGAAAATATTGCTTTCTTTGGACATTAACTCCAAAACGGACATTTTACTTCCGGTTTTATGTCGTAGCATATAGTCCTTTCACATGGTTGCACAGTAATCTTATGACTTTAGTTAATTACTCTCGCTACGAGATATTTTGTTTTATTTTCACAAAGATTTAAATAATACTAATAAAAGTGTTAATTATTTCAAGGTTACTTTGTCGATTTCTTCTCGAAAGGAGAAGATTTACGGAGAATAAAAGCGGCTTAATAGAAGAACTTCTCCTAAACGATTAACTGCAGCGACTTGAAATTTGAACATTTCATTCTTTCATACATTTCTAGTTCAACTGTGCATTTCTTTAACTGCAATAATTAATTATTTCTTAAAAAAACAAAAATTAAGCCAATTTTCTGTGTATTTGCTCAGTTTTTGGACAATAAATTCTGAAATGTATATTGCACGAAGATGTTTTATATATCATCTAAAAGATTAGAATATTATCTTCTATCATAAACTACCAATTTTTAAAAAAGTTTCGAAATTCATTTCACACAATTTGTAACAATACTTTCTATTATTATGCTACAATCCCTTATTTTTACCATTGTTAAAGCTATGATAAAAAATATTGTTTTCTTTGAATATTAAGAGAAAATCAGAAGTTTTACTTTCGCTTTTATTTCGAGCATATACATCTTTCGATATGTTTGCACCGTAATTTAATGACGTTAATTATTCTTTCTATGCGATATTTAATTTTTACACATTTTTAAATAATCCTAATGAACATGCAAAGTCATCCAAGGTTACCGAGTGTGTCTCCTACCGAAAGGAGAGGACCTAAGGAGAAAAGTAAGAAACATTACGCGGTGTTTTTCCAATCAGGCATCCAGGCACCAAAAAGAAGAAATTGGTTCTTTCAATAATCGCAATGAAAACCACGTTGTGAAAGAGCATCTGTTGTCACCGCTGTAATGATGAGGAAGGCAAAAATGGATTACCAAAGATTGTTAGATTCGTGCCATTTGGTTCAAAGTGCGGCGACAAAAGGCATAGAGCAGTCTAACTGCTGACAGAGGGATCAGATGACACGCGAGAGTACAAACGAAAATCAACCAAAGACATTGCTGTTAATAACTGTTCAATTAAATTTAAAATGTTATAATTACATAAAACATGAAAATATTCTTTACGAGCATCGCCGGGAATATGAGTTGGTATTTTAATATTTACAAAATTTGATATAAGCTATGGAGTTTATGATGCTAAAAGACATTCTTTGTTGCCATTGGCCCATTAACTACAAATCTATGGAAGTTCTAAAAGTTTTTAATTAGTTGAGGAATTATTAAAATAGCTAATATGTAACCAGACATATGATAGGAAAAAATTTTGTGGAGAGTTTTGCAAGATTATTACTAATGATATAAACTGATAAAAGGAATGGAGAATTATTAGGCAGGCAGAAATAAGGGAGAGAGTAAAATTGAAAAGGGGTAAACGGTCAAAAAGTTGAGTTCAAAACTCAGGATTACTTTAAACTAGATATATTAGCGTGCTCAACAAAATAAACTTGGCATCATTGCCCAAGTGCGAAAAGGACGAGGACATAAATATTCTGCAGAAAATATGAATGTCCGAGAGCACGCTAAAAATGGAATGAAGTGGATATAGGCATTTTAAGATTACAAAAAGTAAACATTAAGATGGAGTTTATGATTGTGAAAGAAATTGTTCTGTTTCTCGTTCTTAATTTGTGAAATTACGGAAGGCATGGCCATTTTAATTATCTTCTATTTGCGGATGAATCATTAAAGTGCTCATAATATTAAATTACGCGGATGTTAAAGATGCTTATATGAGAAAACACTCACGCAATTACTTGAATTTATTTTTATTTCTCTAGCTTTCCTGTGGTTATAACAATTTTATCATACAATATCAAAAACTTATAAATTTATCTTTCATAAAAAATACATTATCCCAATTGGAGTGAAAAAAAATTAGAAAATTATAATGATTGATTATAACCTGTTGTACCAGAGGATCCTTTCGATCGGTTTTCAATGGCATTCGATTACTTTCCTTCAAAGCAACGGAACGTTAGCCCCTCCTGACCCAAAGAAATTTAACTGCAAGTATGGCGATCGAATGAACGCGACACCATCCTGCTACCACAGGAACCGGTTCACGCCACCGGTCGGATCTACAAAATAGTTGGGTCTGCTGGATTCGGATCCCTCTTTTTTCACCTGCATCCGGTCGTTCACGTTGTGGTTACGCATTCGGGACCCGTTCCGGAGTGAACGGCACATTACTATTGGTAATAGAATCTGGAGCGTTGTTTTGTTCAATACTCAAATTTTAGCTTCCAGCAAGCAAACAAGCACGTCATGTGAAATCGCAAAATATTTGAATAGTGAGATACGTGGAAATATCAGATTTTTACAAACTGGAAGAGTTTATAAGAGCAAAATTCATTGAGGAGTTATAAGCTAAATTCGTCGAAAAATATTGGCCGTTTAGGGACTGAACGTTTACAGCCGAAACGAAATCAAAGTTGGTGCCAAACATTACGGACGGAGTAGATTGATGACTTGGAGAAGTAAAGAGGCAGAACAACTGAGAGGTGCCTCTGCATACTCCAGATTTAGCACCCTCGGATTTTCATTTATACGAAACTTTTTCAGAAACTTTTGCCTTGGAAATGCTTTGCTTATCAGGAGAATTTCAGGACACCGTTGTGGGCAACATTAGGCAACTTGACCAACATTGGTATCTTGAAGGGATGTTCACACTAGCTTCATGCTGAGTTAAATTTCTCAACGTTTATGTAGATTATGCCGAGAGAAAATCTAAAGTATTTACGTTTTTGTGGAATGAACTAAAATTTTCTTAATTTGTAAATGTTAGTGCTATTTTGGCTCGAACTCTTAATATCGTAGAACCTTCCAGGTTTTGAGTAAGATTAGTATTGATAGTATCCCTAGTAGCATGAACTCATCGTTTTTTGCCTGGCTTTTCATCGAATTCATCGGAAACTAATCCAGTATCTTCGAGACCATATCGTTTAGATCAGTATCCGAGAACCGGTTTCAGTTTTGGTAAATTTCATCGGAAAATGATATGTTTATGAGCAGTATTTCCGATGAAAATTTGCCGATCGGAAATTCACGGCATATAGATATCGTTCCGATATCGGATAATGCATGAAATCACTGTTAGTCGAATTTGATTGGTCAACGACACTGTGATGTATCGTTCGAGAGTATTTTCAACTTCAACTTCAATGGCGGCCACTACTCGACCTGACGCTGCTAGATTTGACCATCTTTCATTTGGAAAAAAATGTAAGTATCTATTTTATTCTTAATTATCTTTATTAATTTTATAACGTACGGTATGTTTAGTAAATGAATAAAATTATTATAACGCATTTTTGAAAGTTAGATATATATAGAAAGTTGCTATTCAGAAGCTACAGTAGGTATAACATTAACACAAAACCTATGATTGAATAATTATCATTCTCAGAGAAAAACAATATATTCATGCTAGAATAATTACTTACTCTCTGTGTATAAAAAAGTTTGCACACGCATGCATAAAAAACATTCTTGGTAATTTTCGACAATGTAAACAATTGTTCTCGAACAATTTTCTCCTCTCGTCTCGAATGTAAACTAACGATCTCGCAGTCTTCTCCAGTTCATCCTTCTCTGCCAGTCAGTGCCTATCAGTTGTGGGTAACAATATGATAACTGTTAATTTCTGTTTATCTTATAAATTAAGATTTTTTCCCCTCGAAATTGGCCATTTTCAATTTTTTCAAAATCCAGATTTTCTAAGCAAGTTTTGTTGTTTTTCTAACTTGCTTGGGGCAATTTCTCTTCCAACATTGTGTGTATAACATTAAAACTGTTTTTTAAAAGCTTCGCCTTGTTCATACGAACAAGAATATATAGCATATATGTGAAATTTTCTCTTACCCAAAAATTAAAGTATCTGTTCGTTCACATGCAACTTACAGAGAGATCATTCAACCAGATGAATAAATTCTGCTTTTTTCCATTATCTTCTTATATACAAACTGTTTTGTTCTCATTTAGTTCCTATCAGTTGCGGGTAACAATATTTTAACTGATTATTACTGTTTATCTAACAAATTTAAAAAAATTTTCCTTCGAAATTGCAATTTTCAATTTTTTCAAAATCTAGTTGTTTTTCTAAGATTTTTGCCAATTTATCTTCCAATATTGTGTTTATAACATTAAAACTGTTTTTAAAAGCTTCGCCTTGTTCATACAAACAAGAATATATAATATATATGTGAAATTTTCTATTGCCCAAAAATTAATGTATCTGTTTGCATGTGATTTACAGAAAGATAATTCAACCAGATGAATAAATTTTCCTTTCTTCCATTTTCTTCTTATATGCAAACTGTTAGCTTCTCATTTAGTTCATATCAGTTGTGGGTAACAATATTTTAACTGATTATTTCTGTTTATCTAACAAATTAAGATTTTTCCCCCTCGAAATTGTCCATTTTCAATTTTTTCAAAATCCAGATGTTTTTCCAAGTTTGGGGGCAATATCTCTTCCAATATTGTGTTCATAGCAATAGGTTGCAATTTATTTAAGGAGGATGTTGCATTTTTAAATATCTTTAAAGTATCTCATGGAATCATCAAAATTTTAAATTAAAGAACAGTATCAAATCATGCATTGAATCAATTTTCATTCTTTCAGTGCGATTTTCTGAGTGGCATTGCAGGATTCTCAGCGAGCTGCTTTCTACAATTATGTCATTCTCATAAACAAGTTGATATTTGGTAATTTTTTATTTTGTACTTTCTTGATGGTTATGCTTGATGCCATATATATATGTGTGTGTTATCTGGGTTTCTGTGGCAAATTTGTTACTTCAGAAAATGTGAGAGGATATTGCTTTAGAATGTTCTGTATTGTAATAGTGTGATTGCTTGTTATCCATCAAAAATTTTGACTTTTAATGATGGGCATACTTGTCAAATCTTTGAAGTTTGATAGTGGATTTCAGATTGAACTCTTGAGCAAAATCTTTTATCTTGCCAACTTTTCATTTTTGTCTCGGAAAAAGAAACCAAATTAATGAACAGTTGAAATGACAGTCCAAACCGAGGGATTTAATGTGAACAAATGAATTTGTTTACAAAATAATTCAAACTTTTAATAGAAACAGTAAGTAAAAATAATCTGTCAATATTGTAAGATTGTTTATTTATAATTTTCATTAAACAAAAAGAAAATTTTATCTGCTTTATAGATAAACTATAAAGTAATTTATAGTATAGATAAACTATAAAGTATTTTGTCTCATCTGACTACAGTCTGAAACATTTACTAGCTATTGCAAGTATGTCATTCATGTTCCATGTTTTTGTGGGTAAAGGCAGGGACATTTCAATAGAATGTAGAAAAAATACCACTTTAAACTTAATAAGAACTAGTTAAGTTTTGAACTTAATATAAAGGGATAGGATTTTGAATTTTGTGTGTTATTATTTTTAATTTTCCTATTTGGTTCGATGATTCCTTTTGGAACCTCCTGGGAAAGAAAAACTTAATTTCCACCTCCTTCTCTTATGAAGCCAGAAACTAGTTCTTCACATCCCAGAATAATTTGGTTAATTATCTTTTGAGTGTTTGAATGGTTCCATAGAATTTTCATTCAGAAACTTGCCCGGAATTTAATAAATTTGTTGAGTGATTTATCTCTTCAAATCAATGTGTGATTTATATATAAGTGTTGTAAATTAATAATGGTACATTGATTTCTTTTTTAATAGGTGCCATGAGAAATATCATCTTTTTGGCAGCAACAGAAGTGCCAAAGATAGGAAAGGAGGAAAGAATATCGGAGCAATGCAGACATAATAAATAAATAAAAGTGTAAAATGATCATATATAAAAATATATATGTGTAAAATAAAAGTGTAAAGTTTTCTTTTTGCAATTCTCTTGTTTAATCTTTCTAGAAAAATACAGATTTATAGATATCTTGAGTGCAATACTGTAATGTTTACTGCTGTGTAAAGAATGAAAAAAGTTATTGGAAGGAAATTATAGCATTAATTTACACAATTGTGCATGTCGCACCTTGAATGCAAGTGCAAAAGTTAGGAATGCTGTTTCTCTGTTTTTTCTGCTCATTTAAATTTGGAAAACAAAAATGTTTAGCACCTCTGGCTCTATTACATTCAATACAATATTTTCACACTTGCTTGCGTTCAAGGTGCGATATGATAAAATGTGTTGGTTACTGTTTTTGCTTTTGTAAAGAGATCATGTAAAGGAGAAAATTATGCATTTTGCCCATAATATGGTACTGATTTCAGCATTGCCCACACTAGTAAGGACAACTTTTCAAACATATAATATGCTGCTAAAAATAGCAAAAGCAATAAAATAGTTTTTTCTGAAAGATCAGAACAATTTAGAAGTTATCTGTGCAGGATGTCTTCACTTAAATATAAAAATTGTTAAAATTCCTATTTTTTTCAATGTGCATAAATTTTCCTTGTATAAAACTTGTTTATGCAGGGCTTTGCACCTCCTAGCAAAAATCTTTTTTTTTTCCCTTTGAATGTTGGCATGAAGCTCATTTATCCTTAAAGCTTTTCTTTGTACATTAAAAACATATTTTGTTCTTTGCACTGGGCGGCCATATAGGGTGCGTGGAGGCCCCGGTACATAAGGGGCCTCCGACAGGGGACTGAAAATTAACATTTTTTGCTAGCAAAAAATACATTTATAAGCAATTATTTGTCAACCATAATATTATAGATAATTTACAATTTTTATCATGAGTTAAATCTTATCAAATTTTAAAATTTATTGTTCATGGAGCTTTGCAGTTTATAACTGTAACACATTTAACCAAAAAAAGTTATGTCCAATACTCCATCCAAGTGAAAGAACAAGAAAATTCGGACAATTTTAATTGTAGCATCAAATTAAAAAATGTCTGCATCACAAGAAACTTTATTTTAATAATTTTATGAACTATAACAAAAAGGATTTTCATTCAGAAAATGTAACAAGCTTTTTTATTATATTTTGTGAGTCATCAGTAAAATAACAATAATAAACATCAAATAAATCGGCGGTATAATTTTTGAAAGTTTTGTCAGATTAACTTTGAATTTAAAGTATCACAACTTCCCTAATTATAATTTGATCCCTAATTATTATTTCCTAATTATAATTTGTTAAATAGCTGGAAAAGTGAATTATGCAAAAGTGTTATGCATTATTTTTTGAGGAGGAGCCCCCTAAAACATTTTGTGGGGCCTAAGTTGTTAGCGCCTCCACTGGTTCTTTGGCATCTCGTAAATTAAAAATATTAATAATTTGGTATTTTTTGATATCCATGTGCTTATTGCAGAGGTGATTGTGGCTTTTTTTCCTGGTTCTTCATATTTCTTATAAAAAGTTTCAAGTAGCTACAAAAATAATCCGTCATGAAATGAGTTTTTAAGAAAATAAAAAATAGAACTTCTAATTATATTTTAAATACAACATTTCATCCTAGAACTCCGTAGTATAGATTATAATTTGTGCAGTCCGTATTAGAAGCCGAAATTGCGAAGAAACTACGGAGAATCCGTAGTTGTTTGAGTCTTTGGTACTCTTAAATTTTAAAAAATAGATTTATCAGAAAATTCCGGTATTAAGGATGAAGAAAATACCGGATTTCCGGTATAATAGCGGAACACAATCACCCCTGTTATTGCCAAAACCTTTCCAACCTAAAATCAACTGGCCATCTTTTTTTTAAAAAAAAACAACCAATTATTGAACAACCAATTTTTCATCGTACACGCATCCAATTCTGTTTGTATATTCATCTAAAAGTTATCGGAAATCCATCGCCATGAAACCACACTGCTCTGTTTTCTATCGTATCGGCTAGTAAAACTCATCCGATATCGATGATCGGCTGATCTATGGCCGATGAGACATTTCGGAGCAATTCTCGATGAAAATCCATCCCTATCCGATAAGAATCCGTTCATCGGCCGATCATTGTGTGATCGGTTTTCGATGAAAGGCCTTTCAATGGCCGATATCATTTTGCTACTAGGGATGAGTTGAAGAAATTTCTTGTCAGATGTAATTCAGCATCAATTTCAAATGAAATGGTACAAGTGAATGGTAATGAATGGTATTTTCAAAATAAGCAATTATTTTTTCTTTAGGAAGGCAACATGATGGTTGCTATGAAATTTTTCTATCAAATTAATAATGCAAATCGATATTTTCTGAACGATTTCGTAAACAATAGATTAGAGACATGTATTGCTGCTTTCGATGCTTGTTCAGAGTGTAGTGTGCTGTAGTCAAATAACATCACTCGGCTGATGAGTATCTTCAATTTATTAGCATGGAACAAACAGGAGTATCCATTGCCGTTGACTATGAGCGTACTCTTCACTTCAAACCATAGGGTGATAACACAATGCCATGGCACAAATTGATAAACAACAATAACAATGATAACAGGATCAACACACTATTTACACACACTCGCCATTGAATTTCGTGAATAGTTGGTTTTTAAAGTCAGGTACACGTCAGCAGTTAACAGAGGGGAGGAGTCAAGACCTATTACGCCATCTGTTGGTTCTTTCTAGAATATGCTATTTACGTTAAATACGCAAATGCTTCATATCTATATATTTAATTCGCTTACGTGGAGGCAAAAAAGGGTCGAATTTCTTAATCACCGTTTGGCAACAGCTCACAAGTTTGTTTTGTTTACATTCGATTCGACGAATTTAGTTTGATTTGATCTGAAACAACGAATTTTTGCAAAATGAGTTTAAGTCGGGCAGTTTCAATTATAAATCGAAATCGTCAAGAAAGACATCTGTTGAACAACTGAAATTGTTGAGAAATCTTTCCTAAGATGATCCAGTCGGTATGAACAAAATAGACTCATGCGTTTCTGTGTACTGAACGAAGTTTCCGAGATACAGGAACATAGCTCATTACGACAGGACTCTGTTCTTTTATTCATGTAGCGAAGATTTTCTGATCATTATTTCAGTGGGGAAAAAGCATGTTTAAGATTTTTGTGTGAAAAGGAAGAATTTTTGAAATTTTGAAAAAAAAAGACTTCTTTGTTAATTTTTTAAATGTAAAAGTAGATAATTTTTATGGGTTATAATTTTGAATAGTGAATCTGAACATATTTAAAGCCATCTGTCACTTTAATATGTTCTAGCTAAAAGTTTGAGAAATGGGTTAACTCATCTTTCGATACTTTAAATTTTCTGAGGCTTTAACATATAAATAGATGTCCAGAGAGAAAAGTTATAACTTTCTTGGCTTAATAATTATTGCAGTGAGTGCGTATACATGTGGCAAAGCTTTTATGATAAATATTTCTGTAGAAAAAAAATGTTTAAAATTTTAGTGTAAAAAGCAAGAATTTTAGAAGTGTTAATAAATTTTTAAAAAAAGACTATTTTGTTAATTTTATAAAATGAAAAGTAGATAAATATTGTGGGTTATTGTTTCGAATAGTGAATATGAACATGTTTAAAGCCATTTGTCACCTTAAACTGTCCTTTTTAAGCTAAAAGTTTGTTAAATGGGTTAAACCATTTTTCGAAAACTCAAATTTTCTGAGGTTTTAACATATAAATAGCTACCCGGAGAGAAATGTTATATCTTTCTTAGCTAAATAATTATTGCAGAGAGTGTGTATACATATGGAGAAGTTTTTCTGAGCAACAATTCATTAAGAAATGTGGATATTTAGAAGTTTGTTGGAATGAAGTTAGGGCTAATAAAACTGTTGAAAAAACATTCAATTGTGTGTACCAAGAAGTTTTAAGTGCCTGAATTCTGATTGGTGAGAATAATTTTTATTTGTAAACATCTTATACATTTTAGCATTCAAATTTCTTTCTAACATTTACATATATATGGTATGAAGGTAAGATTTAATTTGGAGATTTAATATTTAATTTTTAGTAATTAATGAAAAATTAATGTTAGAATTTTATACAATTCAAATAATTTAAATTTACTTTTAGTAATCATTGTATTTATAATTTCTTATTACTAGCAGACACTCATAACTGTACAGAGAGTGAGCTGGGATCACAGCGTGAATCTTGGGGATTGACGAGCGGAGCGAGTAGGGGCATATCCCCCTAGCAACCAAAAATACACTAACCAATGCTATAAATTGCGAAGTAATTTTAAAATCATGAAAACTACCATCAATAAATTTTGTTTTCTGTCTAGAATGTATATATCATCGAATAATATTGAAATGTATTGCATTTAAGAAATAACTCCAGACCATTAAATTAACAACTAGTAAGCCAGTTTTTATGTATGACTAAATAAACTATTGGAGTTTTACAATAAAGTTTTCTTTTGACATTGTCTATGAATATGCATACCTTAGCAAGAAACAGTCGCTGATAAGAATGCAATTCGTTAATAGAAAAAAATTATATTTTAATCAATTATTTATCATTGCAATCGTGTTCATGTTGTTGTTTCATGTCCCCCTGGCCCAAAATTAGACCAGGTCCATGACATCATGTCGCTCTAACAACTCCACAAATCCTTTGCCCTCCTCACCCCACAGCTGCCTCGCAGAGACGCCAATACAGTCAATGATATGGGCAGGAGAAGCAGGACAGGAACAAGGGCAAGAAGAAAAATTCTTTTCCTTATCGATGAATTTTAAGCTTTTAATGTGTCCACTAGTCAACCTGGCCAATGCAGTCTGAGCGGATCTTGTGCCTACGGACTGTAGAGACAGACCAGGACGGTTCCCGGCATACCAATCATGTGTGGGAGGATTTTTCCAAGCGGAATTTGCTTTAGCCTTGTGAATAGAAAAAAATTCGGACGTGAAGAGTTCACTAGAGGTTGCAGAAGGAAGAGCACTTCCCTCTTTCGCAAGCACGTCTGCCTCCTCATTGCCAAATACTCCAACATAGGATGGAATCCATTGGAAGCAAACTCTATTTTTCTGCGAAAGTGTAGCCATTTTGGAAATAACCTCTTGACCGGTTTTTTCTCGAATTTCCGGCCAATTTTTTAAGTATTGAATTGAACTCTTGCTGTCCGTCAAAATATAGATGTCGCTATTTTCAAAATGTAGGGCAAAATTTAAGGCTTCTCGGATGGCAAGAAGTTCCGATCGGAAAACCGAACAGTTATCTGGGTTGTAAAATCTGCAGCGGAAAACCAAACCGTCCTCGGCCTTAGCATAAACGCCGCTGCCAGTCCAACCTGAGTCCGATTTTCTCTCATCAGTATAGAGTACCAGGGCCTGAGAAGTGATGTTGTTGATTAATTCCAGTGACAACTGCCTCATCATTTCTGGGTACTGAGTGTGCTTAGGGGCTCTTGTCAATAATTGGTCATTAAAACTAACTCTATCCAAAGAGGTATTTGGCATCAAACAGCTAAAAGGGATACATGGTTCAATGTTAAAATCCAAGAGACCTCGTTTCCACATAACCCCAACGGGGCTGTCCTTTTTCAGTCTCTGGTTGCTTGTCCACTGTAAAATAAATTTCGAAGTTCTGTTAAAAGATCCGAGACTTTGTAGTTTGACAATGCATTTAGCAGAATTCGTTCTGATTCTCATGGACAAAGGCTGAAGTCCTTCGGACAGCAGCTTCTGAGACCCGTGATTATTCTAGCCGCGCTATGTTGCACACTTTCCAATTTGTTAAGATTCGTTTGAGAGGCCCCTTGATAGACTTCATAGCCATGTTCTAGAACAGGACGAATAAGCGCAGTGTAAGTCATTCTAAGAGTTCCAGAATTGGCACCCCAATCCCTGCCAGACATGAACTTTAGTAGTTGAAGACGATTTATTCCCTTTTCAACGAGTTTGGCAATATGCTTGCCACAATTAATCTCCGTGTCCAAAGTGAAACCTAAATAAGTTGCAGTTTTTGTTGTTGCTAACAGATTCACTTTCAGATATATTTTTGGTTGCAAATTGAACATATGTCTGTTCGTTGTAAAAATGCAGGTGAAAGACTTTGCAGGGTTAAAGTTTAGTTTGTGCTCCTCTGGGAAACTCTGAATAGCAACCATATTCTCATTTAAAGAATTCTGGATTTTATTCACGTCTTTATCATTTTTCCAAATCACAACATCATCATCAAAAAGGCCAATATTACATGAGGAGACCATTTTCTCCATCCCAGCCACAAATAGAGAGAACAACGTAGAACTCAGAACAGAGCCCTGTGGTATACCCTGGTATGATCTGTAAATTCTGGATATGCCACTTTGATATTTGACTCTTAAAGATATGTTGTTCAGGAAGTTTGAAATCCATGGGAGGGCTCTACCTCTGATGCTAAACTCATTGTGGCATTTCACCAGGAGCTTATTTTTCCAAACCTTATCAAACTAATCGTGTTCATGCATACCGTTTCAAAGTGCTGCACCCGTTTTCCCGTTAAACTTACATTTAATAAATATTTAGTACAATGTATTTTTATGCTTAAGATATCAGTACATGGATAGGACAATTTATCATATTTCCTAAAATTTTGACGAAATGCATGTATAAATTGTCGAAAAACTATTAAAATTTTCTTTTCTTATTGACCAAATATGCGCTGAATGCAATTGCTTAATTTCTTAGAAATATGAAGCTTTTAAATTTTTTTTCTGATAAATGTGCTTCGAAATAATTTCGTTGGCTGTCCCTTAAATTGCAACACAATTTCGATGATAGTGTAATCGAATAAGAAAACTAAGTTAGTTAATGTTACAACAAACCTTCTCTGAATATCTCTAGATGTAATTTGTTATGCTAATGCAATTTCGACAGAAATGAACTTAAACAAGGCTGCATATACTTTCTTTCTACCACTAAGTTTAATTTTCTATATTGCATTGTCTTAATGCAAAAACTTTAAATATATTTCTAGAGCGAATATTAAATGGAAGGTTAAATGTGGTGACCGAGCACAGATTTCTGCCGTGATGCGAAAATGAATTGATTCAATTATTCTAGTAAGTTAATTTTCACTTCGTTAGAAGTTCACAGCTAAATCTTTAGGCCAGCGCTGATCGATTATTAGCTGCGAAAACTGAACATAAGTGCATACGCAAGAGCAAATGGATAAAACCAGTTTGCTTTCTTTTTACTTATGATATTTAAAAGCTGCCTTTATCTCACACCTGAGCTATGAAATTTTTCTGAAAGAGTTAGCTATAAATAAACCATGCAGTGTTAGACATTTGAAGTCATAATTTATCTTATGTTTTTTGAAGAAAATACCATTTCAGAATATAATATCGGGTTCTTTCCTCTGCAAAGAGTTTCATGGGGAATCGATTATACACATACTTTTTAAAATTATGGAAGCATCTCACAGTTCAATTTAATACTCAGAAAACCAGCTTCATGGTAAATATAAGGCCGAGTATAATTGCAAATGTACAGAACAAATCATACTTAAGCAAATTAACACCAATACATTGAAACTTGACAGGGTCACAAAAAAAGTGGCAACTAATCCTAAGAGGGAGGATTAATCTCTAGAGGGTGGTTCTGGTTCAACTTTATTTCGCCTGTATGAGCATCTTCCAAAATCCTAAGCTAGTTCCCACCCTTTCCTCGTCTGTCCCTTTTTGTGGCCTCGGATCCTTTCAATAAATTCAGGGAGGACAGCCATCTCCTATACCTACCACTTGCATTTTTTTAGAAAAAGTTTAAGGGTTGGATACAAAGTAGTGGCAACACATTGATTAAGCTAAAATGCCTTTATTACACTGGACAAAAAAATTTTTCATGTTGCTTGAGAAAGAAAGGGTAATAACTATGTATTTTTGTGCCCTGATTTCAAATCTGTTAACTGTTTTTTTCAATCACCCATAGTTTTTGAGCAACGTAGTAACTCTCAATTATATATATTAGGAAATCATATTCAGCTTGCAATATTTACACAGCCATATTAAAATGTTACAAACCTTCACTTTCTTGTGTACTTGGCCTGTCGATTGTGCTTGGCTTCATCAATATCCCTTTTCAATGTCCAACTATAGTCGGTTAACATTTTGGGATTCCATTTCCCTTGGTAACGAGCTTCCATATTCGAGATACCCTGATGGAACCGTTCACCTTGCTCGTCGCTCCAGAGGAGAAGTCTAAATGGGAGTGCAAGAAATGGATTTTCAACGACATGTTGCATCCCATGGTTTTATAGGTCTTTAGCATGTTATTGACGTTTGCCTGTAGTTTTCCGCTTTGTGATTTCGGAGGAAACGTTTTGCTAACTCCTTAAACGATGTCCATGCTGCGGCTTCCTTCTTAGTCAGTTTACTCTCAAACACCGGATCCTTCTTTAGTTGTCTAATTTGAGGCCCAAAAAATATGCCTTCCGTAATTTTTGCGTCACTCACTTTTGGAAACTTCAGACATAAGTACTGAAATCCACTTCCTCTACAGTCCATCGCTTTAACAAAATTCTTCATCAAACCTAATTTGATGTGCAATGTAGGCAAGATAATTTTTACTGAGGCAACTAGTGGTTTGTTCTCTACATTCTTCACACCCGTTATGAGGAGCTGTCGCTTGGGCCACACCTTCTTGATGTAGTGCTTTTTTCTGACTCTGCTGTTCCACTGGCACAGAAAGCAACAAAATTTGGTGTAGCCTGCTTGCAATCCAACTAAGACGTCAATCACTTTCAAGTCGGCGCAGATATGCCAAGAATGCTTGATGTACTCAATAATGGACAACATATGCTTCAAGGTTTCGTATATTTCTTTCGTATGAACAGCATATACTACAGGAATCGAAGGGTGCTTGTTACCATTGTGTAACAGAACTTCTTTTAAGCTGTCCTTTGAAGAGTCTATAAATAAACACCATTCTTGAGGGTTATGTTGTAGTTCTAGAGTCTTAAACAACGAGTCAACATCATTACAAAATATCACATCACCATCTTGGGAAAAGAAACTAGAAAATCCTGTTGCTGTTTACGGAAAGAAGACACTTCGGTTTCCTTTTCAAGGAGATTCAATTCTCTGAGTCTTGATGCCAGTAACTCTGACTGATTTTTGGATAAGTTCAGTTTGCGCTCCCAATCATTGAGATCAGACTGACTTATTAAATGAGGCTTCATAGGCGAGGTTTGGACATCGGCATACATGGGGGCCTGGTCATCTTCTGCTTCTTCCACCACTACGCAATCAGGTACAATATCATCATTATCATCTAGACTGCAGGTATCCGGTGGTTTCGGCATAGATAATCCGAACTATGGGGTACAGGCCTCATTGTTGATGTAAGATTTGGATACACGACTGTATGCCTCGAATGCGGCATGATACCTGAAATATCTGTCAAACAAAAATACCAATCTGTGGAATGGGTTTTCGGTTCTCTCCAAATAATTGGAATAGCAAACGGCTTATGGTGAGACCTTTTCAGCCAGGAGGTCATATTAGAACAACATTATTTACAGGCAATGCGAGGAGCCCAAAATTTGTCCTGGTCACCGATACTGCACCCGAAATAAAGTGCATAAGATTTTTTCACAAGTGGGGTAAACCCAAACATTATCTTCTTGGTCGGGAATTAATTTTTTCGGAAAGTATTTTTGACACAAGATTCGACATATTTCAATGACATTTCCTATGTACATGTAAGCAATTACGAGTAGTGTTGCTGAAAATTAGTATGATATAGAGGTTTTTCGAGATTATATTCAGGTTCAGTGACCATGAAATACCATTATCAGTTAAAATCTCAAAGGCAATATAAAATACCCTGGCTATGACATTAATTCAAATAAAAGAAAGGAGTGGACAGAGGTTTTAGTGAGAGTCCATTTTGCAAAAAAATGGAGGGTGATAGACAAATTCTGATTGGTTTTTCGAATTCAGAGAATGAAAGTACATAAGAATTAGCTAAAATCATACGGGAAACAAAATGGTTGCTATCCAGTGTTATCATTGGTACAAACACTTACATCTCCTCAATATAATCACCGCTCATGTCTAACACCTTCTACCAAATGACAGGAGGGCGGCGTACACTATCTGCACGTCCACTTCTGTTGATGTCCAGAAGCGATCGCCCTTAGCACAGATAACATCCTTCCTACTGTTGAAATGGATCCCTCATAGTGGTTTTTTCATTTTGAAGAAGAAATCATAGTCGCACGGACTCATATCGGGTGAGTAAGGCGGATGATTCAGTACCCACTACCCTCACCGTCGCAAGAGATCCGTGACAGCGTTAGCACTATGACACCGTGCATTGTCGCATGGAGGATTAATGGAGTCGAAAACAAATGGTGTCGCTCCCTCTTGAGTGCTGAACGAAGTTGATGTCTCAGGAATTCACAATAGTAGGCAGCATGAACATTCCATCCTTGAAGAATAGCGTGGTGCAGTATCACTCGGTGAATGCAAAAAATGAACATACTCTTAGGGCACTTTCTCTTTCTCTCCACACTTCAAGACACCTCACATTACTACTGAGTAAAAATAAACTGTGATTGCATTCACGTGTTTGTCATTTATAAGATCAGAGGATGCCAGCGCAATATGGTGCGCGCCAGTAGAAGTATGGAGGTATTGCTAGTACTTTTTTCTATCCAACCCTTGTATTTTTGTCAGAAGCTTCGTCCAATCATGATCTTAATCGTTAAAGCATGCCCAAATATTCAAAATAAAGCATATAAAAGATTTACTATTGCTACTATCTATTAATGCATTCTTTTTAGTGATAGCACCCCCTGCTAACATAAAGATTTATCAGAGAATTTGAAGACGGTATTGAGTGAAACGATTTAGGCTTTGTGCTATCTACTAGGAGAAAAATATTATTGCAAAGAAATACTATGCATTTAAAAAGAAAAGTTCCGTTTGTAGAGATTAAAATTTGTAAAGAAAAAAGATGGAGAAATCTAGTGAGAAAGAATGTTTGCAGTCTGTTCCAGATAAATATTATCTTAAATTTGAAAGTTTGTTTATTCTTTCTACTTTAAAGCTTCACACGCCAAACGGTTTCCATTTAATCCCAGCAAGTCCACATTCATTAAAGGAACAAATCTTCTCGACCAACAATATGTAAGTTACCAAGTAATTTCATCATAACAGATTGGTAATTTCAACGTTTATCAATTTAAATTTGTCATCTCTCCTGCTTTCAACTGATTTATTTACTCATAGTCCAAATATCAATGCCAAAATAGACAAAAATGCCAACTGGCTAATAATTTAATTACAGTACAAATAAATATCTCCATAATGATTCTATTTAAGATTTTGCTGTATAATAAAATCAACATATTCAGTTCATTCAAACGTAATTTTAATACTCTAAAACTAGACGAATCGCATTCGTTACTCATCCTTTATTTCTGTTTCAAACTGAAGATTACCGTCCCCGTTTCGAGTTAAATCGCTTCCGACCCCACAGTGCTTTCAAACATGGGTTCAAAGTGCCCTCGCCGCTTTTCTAAGGATCGACATTAGGGTGGGTCGAAAATATCGAAATTCCGAGTATCGAATTCTAATAGTGTTCAAAAGTTGTGTATTAGCATGCTAATCAACGGGAAAATACTGCAAAAATTAGAAGTTGAATCTTCAGTTCGAGCAAAGAGCATTAAGTTAGGAAAAACGGCAAAAACACAATGATTTTTACCTTTATACTAAAATTATGCAAGCCACGATTTTTGGTTTCTTATAGTGTCTACGTACTTCATTTTAGTTGCCTGATGAGAGAAAAACTTGCACAGCATTTTGAGTTCGCGCAAAAGAACTGAAATTTTATAATTTAGGTTTTTAACGCGTTATAACTTTACTAAATCTAATAACTTAGAAAACCACTGTGTGCTAATTATGCCTGCGATCCTTCGTTTTCCGCTCCAGCCATAAACGGTTTAAAACCACCAGTTCAAATTCTATTTTTCGTCATACGGTATTGCTTTCCGTACAATAACTTTCCCTTTTCTTAAATGTAATTTTATTGCATTCATTTCATGTTTTTAATAGGGTTCCAACTCCGCTATTGTTTACACATGTTGCAGTAACCTATTTTCACTCATGAAAGCTAACCTTAAAACACGTGTTCTGGCAATAGTTGATTTTTACACCACTAGGTGGCGCCACTAGAGCTATAGTGAATTTAAAACTCAAATAGATTATTTTTTACTTAATTTTCTGAAGTCTCCGGTGGTCTAGTGGTTAGAGAGACTGCCTTTTGTTTCTATGAACGCAGTTTCGATCCCCGGCTCGGAGGAGTTCGACGTTTTGTCACCATCTTGCATCGAAATCGTCCAAGTAAGTTCAATTAAAAATTAGATTAATTGAAATTAATAATAAAGCCTTGATTAATTAATATTCCTAATCGATAATACACATCAGCACGTTTCAACTCAACTCGAACAGAAGGAGAAAACAACTCAACTCAGTCGATGACGTCACTTACTTCGATGATTTAATTTTTAACGAGAAAACTTGATCTCATACGGTAAAAAACCGTTGTGACTAGGGATTTACTTCGTAACTTTTACGGTTTTGCACAACCAACCCAGCTGCCGGTTTAAAACCGTAAATTTTACGGGATTTTATTTACAGTGTAGATGTCTCTGACAAGAGTGAGATGATAGATTGCACGAAATATAAATTCCAGCCTTCTACACTAATAGGAAGCTTGACATCAGAGACTATTTCATTAGTTCTACAAAGTATAACTCTGTGTGAGTTTAACTTTTAAAAATTGTCTTTGCCAGTCATTTGCTATTAAAAGGGGCATCAGTCTAGTCACATAGTCTGCAAAATAAAGACTGCGGACAAAGAAACCTAGATGGGTAGAGAACATTGCTTTCAAGATCTTCTTATCAAAACATAATGTAGAAAATCATTCACATTCATAAATTTTCAGGGAGATGGCCTTTTAAAATATCACAATGCGTCTATTTGCAAAGCAGAAAAAAAGCTTCAACTTTTGAGCTAAATTTTAAAACTTCAGGCCTTTTGCGAAAACTCAAAATGTTGCGAAAGGTTTTCGAATTTAATTTTTCTGTGACCAGGCAACGAAAATGAAGTACTTAGACGCTATTAGAAACCGAAAAGCGCAGCTTGTTTAATTTTAGCATAAATGCAATTATTAGTAGTTTTTTTGTCATTTTTCAAAATTTTATGCCCTTTGCGCGAACTAAATATTCAATTTCTAATTTTTTCAATATTTTTCCGCTGATTAGTATGTTAATATACAACTTTTGAGCCCTATTAGAATTCGATACTCGAAAATTCGACTTTTTCACTCCACCCTAATCAACGTCTCTTTGCCGTGAAAATAATTTCCTCGAATACCCTGTAAGAAGTTCGCGAACTGAATAGGAACGTGTTCCCGCAATTCCAAATTTACCAACTTTACAACTGAAAGCAGCGCTCTGACGCACTGTGGCCACTCCCGCTCTTGATACGCGCAAAAGCCCCTCCTCTCCTCGCACGACTGCTCTGTTCTCACACATGCTTCAGAAACGGTGTTTCCAGCGGGAGGTGAAATTGTTTTCGGCTAGCTTAAGAACCATGCCAATTCAATTTTTATTTATTATAACTCTGATGAGCCTCTTCGTAAAAGTTTTATCAAGTAAGTAGGTTTCTAACTCTTTAATTAATCACTAAATATAATTTTGAAAAGAACACACGTTTGATGTTTTCAGCTAACCGCCATTCTGATAAAACACAATAATTTTTCGTTTCGTTTTTCTTCCAATTTTATATGTTTAAACAATTATATACAAAAAATCATTTTTTCGTAATTAATAACTCAATCAGTTGTGTAGGATAATTTGTCAGTGTGTGCGCTGATTGGTCCTTTCTGTTTTGAGAATGATTGCCTGTTCACTCAACTTTTAATAGTTTCATTTTGGTTTAGAAAAGCTATGAAAGACGATTATAAAAATTTTATTTCGAAATATTTTCTATTTTTTCGTACCCAAACAAATACTTGGTTTTATATAAGCATATTTTTATTTAAAAAACTGTATATTGTATGTTGGTGAAATGACATTGTAGAAATGAAACGAAATTTCTTTCTGAAATATACAGGTGGCTGACAGAAAAATGTGAACACTTTATGACTTGCACATTTTTCTTTTATCTCTCGGAAGGCTGCATGGATTTTGTTTCAACGTCGACTATTAAATAAGAGGCTTGAACTCGCCTTTTATAGTGCAGATTAGGTCATCAGGACATATAGGGGACCGACCAGAAATTTTAAAAAAAGAAAATGATTTAAGACTCTCCCCATTTCATAGAAAGGTTATAATGATTTGCTTCTTTCATCAATGGTTTTGTTTGATGTGTGTATTATATGCATTTTTGTAAAAATGTCAAGAATATTTCGGTAGATATAATGGTTTTATTAAAATTCTCAAAATATCCGGCATGTCTTGTTCATAAGAAGAAGAGTTTTCAATCTAATTAGACGAAAGTTAATAAATATTTGTCAATATTTGAGAGAAGTATTTCATTAAAACTTGAAGTAAATACTTTGAATACTAGAGGAAATAAGAATATTTGTAGTAAATAATATTTTACAGCGCATGTGCAAAACCTAGAGTAATTTTTCTTTCATAATTTCAAAGCCAGATATATAGGCAAACTTATATAAAAATTCCAGATATCCGTTACCGTTAATATTCTGAAAGCTATCCGCATTGTAGCGAGGTGATTCTATATTTCATTCTAAGAGTAACTAAAAGTTGAGGGTTCTTACACAGACCGATATTTTTTAAACTTGAATCTTCGAATAATTATCTTCGAAATGTAATTTAATTAATGTATTCATTTATAAGTGAACATGAGTATTTAGGATATCCAACTCTAAAAAAAATCAATGTCACTATTGTGTTACTACTGTTACCAATTTGTTGTGTGCAATGAACCCTCATCATTTAGCTTCGTTTAGAATGCAACCGATATTCACCTCGCTGAAATGGCATCTTTCTAAACCTTAACTGTATTTAACTGGAATTTTTTTATGTAGGTTACCCTATGCATATTTGAAATTAAGAAAGAAAAAGTGTACAATGTTTCGCAGATGGGTAGTTAAAAATTGTTCACTACAAATATTCATATTTCCTCTAATATTCAGCGTATTTTCTTCAGATTTTAATACAACGCGTTTTTAACTTATTGTCAAGTGTTCTGTAACTTTCGAATAATTTGGAGGAAAACTCTGCATGTTATAAGCAAAAAACATATGGAAAAATTAATTTTGGATTTTTTAAGAAAACCATTATATCTTTCCAAATATTCATGATATTTTTTACCCTTTACAAACCGAATTCAGATGCAGTCTAATTTTCAATTACTTTTTTGCATATTTCATCTTCTAAAGCTTCAATTTACACATATATAAAATTAAATTCTGAATTAAAAAATTAAATATGTTTTCTAATGATCTCATTTGGGAACACTGGCCACTTCTCATTGCGCTCATTACACTAGATATAGAAATGGAAAACAGTGATGATCAGACTTAATTTTTTTTAATAAGCCAAAAAGTATTGTGAAAACTACTTTTATAAATAAGCACATATACGAATTCAATTAAAAATTTATGAATTAAAATCATTAAAAATATTTTGCGTAAAAAATTGCTGAAAATGAAACTTGACAGCTGTACTATGGCACTCTGGGAATTAGTTCAAATACATTCCCCCTTTTCTGCACTGATTGCAGTATAATCTTGTATTTTCTCCACAATATGCGTACTTACACAACCTGAGCTTTTTATCGAGTTTCAGGTCATACTTTTTTCCCACAGTTTGTAAGGGTCATTGTAACTTCTCGACGAAATTCCATATGAGAGAGTTGCTTAAGTTTCCCGTGAGTTGTTGTATGCAATAGCCATTAAAGCAGGCAGAAAAAATCAAAATTCCTTTTTCCCGTCGTAGTTGTGAATGGCTGAAATATTAAACGAGGAAAAAACTAAGGAAATTGATTGATATCTTCCGTTCCCACATCGGTTTTGAAAATCGTGAAAATTACGAAAATCGAATGTTTTTGAAAAATGTTTTTAAAAGTTTAAAATTTATCTCTATCTGTTTATTATATCATTAGTTGAAAAGTACAGATGCTCTTAAGAGTAATAAAGTTTATTCTATCAAAAATGGTCTACAATTTACGGTGGCACGTTCCCTCCAAGTTTGACAAAAATATGTGAAATTACTTCAGTATGTAATTTTATACCAAGATTCTCAACAACTGATTATGAAACATTTTACCATATCAACTCCAAAAATTTTCACATTTTATGAATTATACTTAACTTTCGGACACTAATGCATGTTTCAGTTCCTGGAATTTATTCAAAGTATTCTATTTATAGTGAATTTGACAAATTTGAACGTTTTTAATTCAAAATCGTAGGTATACTTTTATTAATTCGTTGTCGAAACTAAATATTGTAAATTGTTGTATTTATTTCTGAATTGCTTCCATTAATTATGTCCATGTCTTGTGTCTTCAAATCAGCTTAAGAGTAATTTTTTATGCCTTTGTTTCACTAAAAAAATCGTAGAAATGTTTGTAAATGAAAATGTGTAAAATTTACAAATGTGCTTTGATCTTAAAACAAAAGAATTTAAATTGTTTACTTTTTCAAAACATTATTGAGGAAAAAAAATTTAAAGGTTTGAGCTCGAGTTTCTGTCAGACTTAATAGTCTTCTCTCCTTCGCCTTAAATTAATTTTCTTCTATCACCTATGAATTTTATTCTTTAGAGTTTATCTCAATCGAGCTTCTATTCAGTAAAGCAGTTAAACTACAATTTTGAAAAACTTACGACTGTCATTTCTTATATATTATGTATACGTTTATACACTGTGTCCACTAAAGCGACTTACAATCTCCCCTTAATTTAGAACGACTGCAGCAATAGTCATAAAATTATAGTATAGATATAGTAAAATGACTGTGCGCTACGCTATGAGACTACTTTCAGCGTCACCTGGCGGCAAACTGTGGAACTAGCGATCCTATCTCGAAATCGGAAAGATCCCAATGGTCTAATTTAGTTTCCTAGCGGGATAAAAATTAATTAATTATAATTTAATTCCTATACATTGTTCTGTATGGAGAAAAGAGCTGTAATCTACGCAAAAGTTAATAATAGTCATATAAAACCTTACAAAATTTAACAAATTTTATTAAATAATGGCAATAGTCTAAAAATAAGATTTGCGAAATTTTAGTTAAGTCTGAGAGGTATTTAAAAAAATTAAAATTAATTTATTTTAAAAT
>BGPR01018245.1:9988-22655 GCA_013235015.1 Araneus ventricosus | reverse complement strand
TTTTGTCTGCCATCTAAAAAGGCCAAACCCACTTGACCGTTGAAACTGAAAGCTATTTCAGTTTATTCTACGATTCGATTTAAAAACTGGTATTAAATATACAGGGTTGAACTGCTGTTTTTTCAATTTAATAGACATAACATATCTATACAGTAAGTTACACCGAAATACATCACACACAACAAAAAATATAGCAAAATATAAGATTCTATAAACTTTTAGGACAGAGTGTATCATAAAGCTGAAGTAGAACCTACTGTATTGCATTACAAAGATCTTCTGAGAAAACATGGTGTTACAATAGTGTCTCAGGTAATTCCCCTTCGCCAGCTTAGGACAGAATACAAAACCTTTGAAAGTAAGCGTCAACTTGTTGCTGCATATGATGTGTTTTTGGTAGATAAAAAGATAGCTGGTGTTATGGCAAAGACTTTAGGAAAATCATTTTTCCAGAGTCGAAAGTTTCCTGTTCAGATTGACATGAGAAGACCAAATTTAAAAGACCAAATAGATAAAGCTCTCTGTCAAACAGAATTTTCTTTAACATGTCGTGGCAACAGTTATGCTTTGGAAGTTGCACGGTTGTCAATGGAAGATGAGGCTATTATTGAAAACATAAAAACTTATATATATATATATATATATATAAAAACGAAAACGGCGGTAAGGATCAATTGTGCATTTGTCAAGACACTGCACTTCAGACCCGACGTTGAAGGTTCGTTCCTCGTTTCGTTTGATCTTGCCCGAAATAAACCTGTCTGAGTTGTTTAACGCCAAAACTGAAATTGTGATTTGCGCTACTGATAATGACGCAGACCAAAGGGGAGATATTTTTACCTCCGTCTGAGTTACCGATTTCTCTTGGCTTTTATAATTTAGATTAAGATATTATCTTCTCATTGGGAACACACAAATGTTCCAAATTTCAGAGCTCCAGTGTATGAGGAAAATATCGCCAAACCGATTAAAACATTTCATTAGTGCAAACATGAAGGAAGTTACTTTCAAGAGAGCCTGTAAAATTACGGATAGCTGGATATGAAAACAAAGTTAACTTCATCAATCTTCCAGTAAATAGACTCGGTGTATTTCTGCAAAACATTTAAGCAATGGAAAATCTTCCGCTAAAAATAATATATTAAAAAAATACAAATGGTGTTGGTTTTAATGACTTGTTTAGCATACATAGGCAAGCAAAAACTGCAATTTTTTGAAGACCTATGTTATTTCAATGGACCTTATGCACCCTTTGTGTTCGAGAGTATAGAAAAACAGCTGTGGAGGAATAAACTAAGCGATCGGCCTATAAGAGACTCAGAAATAAAAGCAGTTATGAGTCAGCTGTTTAAGATTGACCAATGGCTGCCTCCGGCAGGTCACGTGTCGGAGGATGTGACGTCACATGCATAAGGTCCATTGTCATTCAATATTTCCAAATTTGTCTAATCAGAGATAACAACAGAATTTTTCTTGTAGTGAAATATTTAAATCACTTTTTTTGTTGCCACTAAAATAATTTATACAGATAATTTTCGGAGTTGTTATCTATAGTTAAAATTTATTGTTAAGGCTTATGTCATTTTCCAAAAATAGATGTGTGTCATATTTTGTTTCTGTTACACTCAAAGCTGACGAAGCAGACCAGATCAGGAAGCACATTCTCTATGCCAGTTTGATGTTTTAATTAAACTCAATGCTTCGTCTTAAATACCATAAGTTTTTCCCCTTGAGATTTAATTAAACCAAGATAAGTCGCTAATTTTTCTTTCTGATTGTAGAAGTTTGTCGGTAGAAATTCATTCGCTCCAATTTGTGTAGGTGGGGACTTTCAGAATTTTGAATTAAATATAGATTGTAATGCAATTTTTAAGATAATAATTAAAATTTGTATATTTTCTCTTTATTTTTAGGTGAATTGTTTCATCAAACATTCAAAGTTCATTATTATATTTGCCTTGTTAAATATTAAATTTTTTATAGATCTAAAAATGCTATTATATTTGAGATTTGAAGAAACTGAAAAATAAACTTTAATTAGTAACACAATACTGCTATATTTTTATCAGTGATTTTATATTAATTATGTTTACTCAGAAATTAATGTTTCAGTAAATATTAATACTTAATTAAATTTTGAAACATGCATTATAATATAACAATTTTTCGTAATTAATACTAGCATAATGTCTTACATTTTGACTCTATATGTTAAATTGAACATTAAAAAAAAACTCCGCAAAGATAAAAAATAATGTAATTTGATAATATTTATTTTAACGAATTTGAAAATTTTTATTTATTTTTCCCAAGATATCGCACTGTTAATTTTCTTATGTTTCCATGTTATGTCTTTATTTTCACGTTTAAAATCCTACCGAGTCCTTCATGAGATATAATTAAAGAATCCTGATATTTTTTTATTTTATATAATATCAAAAATATTCATTGTTGTTTTTATTTTACAGAGCTATCATAGCGTTAAAAAATTAATTTCTAATAATTAACATTTAATTTGTAACGTAATAAGGAAACAAAGTAAGACAAATTTAAAGTTTAATTGTAATTAAAATTCACAAACAATTATATAGTTAATTTAAGATCAAGGCGTCATATAAATATTTTTTCATGTTGTATATTATTTCATAAACATCCAAATATCAATTTAATTCTTGTATTCATAAAATATTTTACATTGAATGCATAATGATACTGGTCCACTTTAAAAATTGAAATTTATATGCAGTTTAACTTCAAAAACATTTTATTAATTTTTTTTTATTTATTTTATCTTTTTGCAATGTCATCTCTTTTCCTGGCCTAAGTTTTCTGAACATTTTTCGACACTTATTTTCCGATTTTTTTAATTGAAAAGCTCTCAGTTATGAAGATGAACCTGTATTTCAATAATTCGCCTGAATCTAACAATAGCTTAAAGAAATATTTTAAGTAATAAGTTTTTGGAAGGATGAAGTAATAATTTGAAAATATACAAGAATGCCCAAATAATAAACAGACTCTGTTTGTGAGAATATTTTTTCAGTGTCTTAATAACATTGGTAATTTGTTGCACACAAATAGCATCTCTCCCATGGACGGGTAACTCCGCTGCAAAAACAAAACAAACAAACAAAAAAAAACGAGCCCCGACACCATTCCTGCAAATTCTTATGTAAAATGATCCACTGAATCCGATTATGCCGCCCATTTTGCCCAATCACCCCCCGTTTTCGCGGGACCCCCCCCCCCCCCGCATTTGTATCACTGTCCGGTAATTTTATGGCCATTAATTTGATTTGGAGGGGGAAAACAATTATTTTAACCGTTAAATATCTTCTGAGGGGCTACAGAGGTGAAAAGTTCTAAAATATGAACATTTGTAGCAAGGGGGGAGATTTGGGAGGGAATTGTCCCCTTTAATTTAAAAAAAAAATCAATAAAAATGACCGGTTTTTCTGGTTCGTTTTAGCAATTTTTTCACTTATTTTCTACATATTCCAGCTTCCAACCACACCTTTTCCCCACCAAAATAAAAATATTTTGCAACAATTTTGGCTAAAACCGGGTGAGGGGAAGAGGTCCCGAAGCCCTGACAAGAAAGTTTGGACAATTCATTGTACAACGTTGCCGCTCTTTATTTTTATCACTGTTCGGTAATTTTATGGCCATGAATTTGATTTGGAGGGGGGCAAAGGATTGTTTCAACACTTAAATTTAAAAATAAACATATAATAATAATAATATATAATATAATATAAAGTATAAGAAATAGTTTATAATGAAGTACCTTCGTCTGGTGCTCACTTTCCTTTTGTACCCTGAAGTAGAAGTTTCTCGTAACAATGACCTGCAGTATTCTGCCAACATGCTCGCATTCTTGAATGCAAGCCATGCTCGTTTTCCTTTGCGATTCAGGTGTTTCATAAACGTTGCATCTTTAAAAAGTTGTCTAATCTGAGGGTCTACTGAAATTCCTTCCTTAATTTTAGCCTCACTAAGACGAGGAAATTTAGTTTTCAAAAAGTTAAATCCATCACCTGTCTTATCCATTGCTCTGGCAAACTGTTTGATCAGTCCGAGTTTGATGTGCAAAGGCGGCAAGTAAATATTTTCCTTTGGGACCAGAGGATCGTGAACGACATTTTTCTGACCAGGAGTAAAAGTTTCTCGGCGATGCCATTTTCGTACGATGTAATGTTTGTCTCGGGCTCGGCAAAATTTAAGTGTTAAAATAATCCTTTGCCCCCTCCAAATCAAATTCATGGCCATAAAATTACCGAACAGTGATAAAAATAAAGAGCGGCAACATGTACAGTGAATCTTCCAAACTTTCTTGTGAGGGCTTCGGGACCTCTCAACCTCACCCGCTTTTAGCCAAAATTGCTGCTATATATTTTTATTATTTGGGTGTTTGGGTGCGGAAAAGAAGGGGGGGGAGCTGGAAGCTGGAATATGTAGAAAATAAGCGAAAAAATAGCGAAAACAAATCAGAAAAACCGGTCATTTTTATTAATTTTTTTTAAATTTAAGGGGACAAATCCCTCCCAAATCTCCCTCCTTGCTACAAATTTTCATATTTTAGAACTTTCCACTTCTGTAGCCCCTCAGAAGATATTTAACTGTTAAAATAATTGTTTTCTCCCTCCAAATCAAATTCATGGCCATAAAATTACCGGACAGTGATGAAAATAGTGGAGGGTGGGCGTCCCGAGAAAACTGTGGGTGATGGGGCAAAATGGGGGTCATATTCGTATTCAGTGGGTCATTGTACATCAGAATTTGCAGGAATGGTGTCGGTGCCGATTTTCATGCAGCGCAGTGTAATTTTTATACTTAAAATAATCCTGGTTTCGAAATTTCGATGCAAAATTTTACTTCACTCAACACTTTCATCTTATTTGACAAGATATACTTACGAATTTTTGAAGTGGTTTGCCATTAAAATTTTTGTTGAGACGAGCTGGCTTCAAGAAGGCAAAGAGTCCGATGCACAGTCACGAAGAAAAAAAAAGGATCCACCCATCATTATTCCTTCGTTAATCATTGCTTCTTAAACCTAAAGATACAGTTTTACATGAAATAACGTATACTAAAAGATCATAAGGTTGAAATTCTCTTAAGGGGCCATCTACATATTTAAAATGGCACTAACTTCACAATTCTCAATGTCAACACCCTTTTTTGATGCCATATTTAGGGGCAATTTATTTTAAAATTTATTTAAATTTCTCACGACAAAATATCCCAGGATATTAATTTTGGTTAATATATCATTAATAGATTGGAAGATATTTGACATTTTGTGTTCTAGATATAAAAGGGGTCGTTTCCACATTTACTTACTGAAGTTCTCAGCTTGCCTTTAAATGTTGGTAGTAGAATTCTAAATTACTTTGCACTTTAAATGTTATTTTCAAAGTAATGATCTACATTTTACGATCGGTAAAAATGACGCGTAAAAAAATAAATCGATTAATATTACACCACATTAATTTATAAAGTTTTAATAATATATATAAATAGTTAAAATCTTTATAATTTAAGTTTGAAAAATAAAGTGGTGTAATGATTATATTTAATAATGAAAAAGTTTTCGAAATATAAGAGGTCCCCTTAACTCTATCGATACGGGAACGTCCCAAACGGCTCTTCAAGCAAAAGACGGTGAGCGTCCGAAACGTCTGAATATCACGGCGAAATTTCCACCCCCTTTCGTTAAATGTGATTGATTTTACACACGCGGTGCGCTTTCTTCGTTAGAGTAGCTTGCCCAGATGGTTGGGGGAAAAAGGGTTTTTCTGAGAATTTGGACAGGGCCAACAGTTATTGTGGTTTTTGAAGGGGTAGGTGAATTTCCCTTATATTTGAAAGAGGAACACGGGCCTTTCCGTATTTTGAGGTCCCTCTACTCTAATGGTATAAGGAATCAGAGCGTGAAGTGCATCGTTCTGCAGCGAAAATTGAAAATTTAATGTAACTTCAAGCTTTTTTGTACGAATATGCTGAAAATTTGCATAGGCTTATCAAATGGTCATCTGCTTCGATTACTTTTAAAATTTATAAGTATTGATATTCAAAAATTTTTTAGCATTAATTTTGATAAAATATTTCATGTACTCAAAATTATTTTAAAATAAAAAGTAAAAGTGTAAAATGTGCACTATTACTACATAAAGAAATTCTAGGTAAATAATTACATTATTTCTCAAGATTTCAATAAAAATTCAAAATTTTGCCTTAACATTAGAAACTCAACATTTCACTTGCTTCTAATTCCGAAACCAAAAATGTTTGGTTGATGAAACTCGGTATTCCGGCATAAATTTTTATGTAGATTTGAAATATTGTATGAAAAATATGTGTTTCCATTGGAAATTTTGAACTTAACCCTTTGAGGGGCGGTGGGACACCGTCTGTCCCACCTAATTCAAGATTTTTTTTCATAAACTTATATAAGGTATTTTATTATAAAAATTGCTTTATTGGATATTTCAAGACCTCTTACTTTTGAAAAAAATTGCAGTACCATTGAGAATTTGCTCAAATTTATTGAAAATAATTTTTAAAATCATGCCCTTTATTGGCAATGATTTTCTTTAAATTTCTAGAGAAAGAAAATGAATTTCGAAGCAAATATGAGATTCAAAGGAAATCTTCAATGTTCAATAAATATATTCCAAACATTATCTGTATTTCAAAAGTAATTTTTTTATCAATTATTATAGATAAAAAAAGGTGGGACAATTTTGTCCCACCGCGCATCTACGGTTGTCAGCCTGTAGATGGCAGCACAAAAGTTTGCGACTCGGTCCTATTTCTTTCTTTTTTGAATAATAAACTTGGATTTATATACGGTATAATTATAATCACTCTTTCAAATTTAATACTTATACAGAAAATAAATTTATATATTTCAGAAGACAGATAAATAATATCAATCAAAAAAATCTCTAAATGCAAACAAGCATTTTTTTAAAAAAACTGGCATATCTAAATTTATTTTGAGTGGAAATTTGAAAGCAAGAAGCGATCTTCTGGGGAATTTTTTTATAAACGAATAAAAATACACTTTTCTAAAAAGAACGAAAATTAAAGAGAATATTCAAGTCTTTCTGTATCTCTCAACGAAAAAGAATGAATCCGTTGAATCTGCCCACCCCACCCCCTATACTTATTTATGTTCTTTGCTGCTTTTGAGAAAGCGCCGTATTTCCTAAGGCACAGCTATTGTAAATAGCTCTGTTAGCAGTGATACTCAAAGAAAAGCTGTTTGAGCTTGACAGCTTCCAGCAGCGGGTTTCTTGCGCGATAATTTACAATCGGTGGTCTTCTTACAGCAGTGGTTTTCATTACAGGTCTTGTCCAGTCGCGGTCATTAGTGTCTCACTTCTTTGACTGAAGTGAGTGATCTCATGAACTGATAACGAATTTCTGTTCCTTCCCATACAATAAACCGGAGAGGGGAGTAACATTTTACTTATAGAATCTGGGTGGCCTGCTTTCTTCTGAAGCTTTCAAACAGAGCGACATCCATAAAAATACTATTGAAGAGCTCCTCCATTTGTATGCAGAATGTGGTAAAAGTTCTCCACTTCAATCACAGTATACATTTTCTACAGCTGTTAAAAGAAAATGTGCTAAATAACCAATTATATGCTCCAAGTGTAATTGACAAGATGCGAACGTTGGCGCGAATGACAGAAGGGAGTCGGGGAATGCTACAGTCCCTTCAGGGGCGGTGGGACATACGTCTTCCCACCCTCTCGTGAAAAAACTAAAGGCAAAAAAATATTTTTATTTGGAAAATATTTCATTTTCAGGTGATAGAAATTCAAAAATATACCTCTTTTTGAGTAAAAAAATTTTTTTAGGGTAGTGCGCTTTAAAGGGTTAATGCAATTATAAATATGTAGACGACACATTTTGAACTTTTTAGACATGGAATATATTAGTAGACGTTATTTCCTGAAAATTGGTAACTTTATTTAAAGGTGAAATGATTACGGGCGAAATAATGCTGGCTGGGTCCTTTTTTCTTCTGCGACTGTACATCCAATTAATGCTCCTAAACTCTGACAGCCGTTCGGTTATAGATGGAAATTTGATTTTATGGAAATGCTGAAAAATTCTTTAATGTGTCTTTTATGATCTTGTTCTCTTAAAATTATAGTGAAAGTTAAATGAGTATTTATCAAAACACCATATTAAATAACATTATATATTATACACAATTAAATGCATAGGCTTCCTTACATTTTAAGATATGAAACTTGAAATGTAATATCCAAATGTGAACCATAATTCATGAAAATAATATTTTTCAAATTTAATTCTTAGAAAATCCGTATTTCCTTGCAAATGATACAAAGTCTGTGAAACTGAGGGTATAGCACATTTTAATATATTTTGTAAATTTAAAAAAAGATCAGAAATGAAGACAAATTACTGCTTGGATAGTCTCACGGGTTATAAAATCAGTTATTAACATTTTTTACTGAAACATTTGTGGTAAAGTATAAAAAAATGTCAACTACAAAATTCTACAGAATGTACTACTATATCGCCTCTTTAGAAGCCCCCAGAATAATTTGTCCTTGGCAATTTGAAAATTACAATTTTAATGTTGTATTCGATTGAATAAATGCTTGTTTGATGTTTTTTAAACCATTTTGATGTCATATGTGAACAGATAGATGTTAACGACCAAGATCTAGAGAAACTATACTACTGCTTCCCCTCTTTACTAGCCTTCATCAGAATTTAGCATTTGCAATTTGAAAAAAATACCATTTTGATGTCATATTTGATAAATGAATCTTAACGACAAAGTACTACATAAACTACTACTACTTTTCCTCTTTCATAGCTTCCATAAGAAGTTTTCCTTGGAAATTTGAAAAAATATCTTTTTCATGTCATATTTCATTAAATACCTAATCTGCATTTTTTTCACAAATTTACTGAAAAAAAGATTCATAATAATTCTCACTAGAAATCAGATGAATCAAAGAAATTAAATTTAGTGAAATAAACTTCAACCTTTATCAGATTTTATCATATGTGATATTATTTACCTAAAATCTTATAGAGATAAAAATGTTTTTAAAAATATACAATTATAATTCACAACATATAACAGGACATAATGCAATTTTGGCAGATAACAATGGGCATTAAAGTTTCAGGTTAAAATATATTTATATAACTTTACTTACTCGTTACATAGCTTTCAATACCGATTTATTATACAGAAAGAATACATTTTAATATCCTAAACCTGAATATCGGTTTCATATCTTACGTTTGAGCATAAATATTTAACAATCCAACCAACCAGCATTAAAATTGCTAAACATATGAAATAGCTCGCCACTGACCAACGATTAATGTACATAGCATGCTTCCAAATTGCAGGCATTATGCACAAAGTCGAAAGATTCTGGTGTTCCAAAATATATTTGGGTAAAATACCATTGGAAAACGCTCACCGAAATATAAAATTCAATTCAATCTGAATAGTTTATACTAATGTCGGAGTAATGGGATCTAGATGCAGGTTTTCATGTGGCTTGAAACATTTGTTGGAATATTTTTAGATTGAACCTATTGGTCAAGAACTTGTTTTGTGTGATCCAATCGTTTAAATATGATATTAGATTATTTAAATTCATGTGGGAAGTTTTATTGTCTAATTTCTTCTCTTGAAAGAATGAATTGCTCTCCGAATTTTTGAAGGATATTTCATTTCCGAAACTAAAAAGCTAAAATATTAGGATAATAAATTAATTGTGTTTTACTGTTTCAAGAATAGAATGTTAAGGCCCATTAAATTATGTATTTAATTATTTCAATTTGGTTATATTACACTCTTTTTAAAAAAATATAAATAATAGTTAGCAACAATAAAGATTAGTTCTAACAATTTATGAAAGGATTACTTTTTTTTATTTGGAAAATATTTTATTCCTTCTTTTAAGAACTAAATATTGGATAATGTTAAATTAATTTACATGATGTTTAGTTATTTCCATTTTTTGATTTATCTTTTTTTAAGTTTAAAGAATAATAAATTTCGTACTATTTAAGAGCGTTTTCTGTTATTTTAATTGAATGTTATTATATTCCCCTTTCACAATCTAGAAAAATTAAATTTTTATATATTTTAAAAAAAAATAGCTTTCATTTTAATTTGAGGAAATTTTATCCTTTCTGAGGTTTAAGAAATAATAAATGTGTTATCATTTATCAATACATTCAGTTACTTTACGTAGGGGATATTATATTCTTTTTGAGATCAGATTAATAGTAAATTTCTTCCTATTTAACAAAGGATTTCCTTATTTTATTTTGGTTGCATTTTATTCTTTTTTTCACATCAAATGAATAGATTTCTTCTTTAAAATTTAATGAAAGATCAGAATTGTCACCCATTCAAACACATGCGAAGTTATTATTTTCCCCTTTTCTCACTGGCAACCAATCTACCCATCACTTATTATTTGATATAATAAAAATAATAAGTAAAACGATCTACTAGGTGATTAGAGTTTCTCAGAGATCAGTTTGGTTGGAATGAGTAAGTCTTAATTTTATTGGTTTGATGTTTTATTTTGGTATTATTATATATATATTTTCAAAAATAGATAAGAATAGTAACTTTTTTAGAACTTAGTGGGAAGAAAAGATCTCTTTAACCATATGTGGTATTAGTTATTCTAGTTAGTTCTAATTTTCAATTGATTTACCCATTTTGAATATTATGATACAATCTAATCTGGGGTAACTATTTACTAGGTTATTATTATTTCTCATAGATTAGTTTAAAGGAGGGGGAATCTTATAGCAATGATACAACAGCTACACTAACCCTAAAGCAGATGAAATAAAGTTATAATATCGGTTTTGCCTATACGTATAAATTCAATTCACAGTTTACTCCGGCATTAGTCAAAATAATATTTTTTTCAACGAAAGGTCAAAATATATGTAATGATTTAAAATGTTTAATCTTCTTTAAATTAAATCTTTTTTAACACCACCTAAATTTCAATTATAAACGAATTACTTCTACTCCAATCTTAGATAAACGGATTTTAACTCTATGTTATAAAGTCACGAGATACTCGGGACTTTCCAGTTTGCTCAGCAGTATAAAAAGACATGACTATCGCCATCTATCTCTTTTTTAGATGAAGCATTCTTCTGGTGAGACGCGCGACTTTGCGAGTAAACCCTTCAGCACTGCCCATGGGTATAATTATGATTAAGTTATCCAATTGATATAACTTGCATCAAAATCTGTGAGTCAAAATTGGATCAACTATTGCCTGCTTCCTTTCAATATGCTTGCTTACACCTCACCTAAAGAATAATGTTACATATATATAACGCTATTTAGTTAAGTAAAGTGTAGAGTTAGTTGAAGATTGCAAAAGTTCAAAATATTCTATTATATTTCGAAAATAGGCAAACTTAAATTAGTTATAGAGTACTCAATAATAGATTAAACTTTCAAAAGATTATGGGAAAATTAAAACCATGGCCAGGAGTAAAGAATTACGCCTAAAACGGCGTGACTTGCGCAGTGCTTTACATTATTACGAAAGAGGAAATTACACAGACGCGGCGAGTTTTTATAATACCAAAAAGGGAAAAGTACCGAAGCTGAGGCTCGAGAAATATTCGGACTGACTCTTGCGGGTCCAGTTACAGTAGAAGTGTTTTTATCATAGGATTGAAGTAGAAATAATTCGTTAGTAATTAAAAAATAACTGTCGTTAAAAAGGATTTACTTAAAAAATGAGAAAATAAGGATTTATTTTAAAGATGGTGTTGCAAAATGGAACCATAACAGAACTTTTTGCGGTTCAGCAACCCACCAGATGGCACCACCTATCTACTACTGGTCAACGGACGCGTTGAACGGCACTTGTACAAAAAGTTTCAGTTCTACAAAAAAACGGGAAGGAAGAAGGTTCGTCGAGCTACGGCGATCTGGGACACTAGCCCTAAAGATGGTGATGCCGCAACAGTAGATGGAAAGGCCAGGCAAAAATGGTGATGGAATCGTCGATATAAACTGCCTAATATAATGACCCCGGGGTAGGACGTGCCGAGAATAAGGTATGTGAAAATTTTGAATTGGCCAATTCGCGACTCTCGGAAAACGGACATTATAACGTGTATTGCCGGACATTGTAATGAGTGATGCCGTAGATTATAACGTTGGAGGCATCTTTAACTGTACTAATTAGTATTGTATTTGTATGTGTGTTTGATGTATTAATCCAGAAGCAATATAAGGGTAGAACAATAAATTTAGCATTTGAGCGAATACTGTGTTATTCTTGGGTAACCCTGAATCTTTTAATGGCCACTTCAGGCGTCACAACGCCTGGTTTAATGAATTTCTTTTTCAGTGTGCTACCACAGTAAGTAGCCATGTATATTCTACTTGTAGAATAGGTTATTCCTTAACAGATGGGAAAATTTCTAAGTCTTTACAGATATGTTCACAGAAAGTTGAGTATCATCAAGACATGCTTGCATATTTAAAAGTTATTTCCCCGCAAAGCATTATGGGCTTCTACTGGATTTCAGAAAATCAGCCCAAATAGCGAGACAGCCAGGTGTAAACTTATATTTGAGAGAAAGCAATAAAGCTTAA
>BGPR01018244.1:0-31158 GCA_013235015.1 Araneus ventricosus | reverse complement strand
GGTTCCACTGTATTTCAATATAAATAAATCCCAGGCCAATACTCTATTGCATTTGGTATATCAAGTGTATTTTGCCGAGTTTCCAGGATAAACCGAATTTTCCGGAATCCGAACAGGCCAGCCCCAATTAGTTCGGATTCCAGGGGTTCCACTGTATTTCAATATAAATAAACCCTAGGCCAATACTCTATTGCATTTGGTATATCGAGTGTATTTTGCCGAGTTTCGAGGATAAACCGAATTTTCCGGAATCCGAACAGCGGCCAGCCCCAATTATTTCGGATTCTGGAGGTTCCACTGTATTTCAATATAAATAAATCCCAGGCCAATACTCTATTGCATTTGGTATATCAAGTGTATTTTGCCGAGTTTCCAGGATAAACCGAATTTTCCGGAATCCGAACAGAGGCCAGCCCCAACTAGTTCGGATACCAGGGGTTCCACTGTATTTCAATATAAATAAATCCATCAATAAAATTTCGGAGGAATACTTTTTTAAAATTTCATTGCTGATTTTTGTCACACTTGTGGGAAGTCAATATTTTTGGCAAGTTACAATCGTGACTGGATCGTAGCCTTCGAATTTTTCGTCTGATTTGAGTTAAATGTTAAGTTTAAAGCTACACAAGATACAAAATTTAAATTTGCAGTCATTCTTGCATTATTTGTTATTTTGTATAAACTCGTTCGAAAATAATCAACATAAATGCCAAATTTAAAACCCATTTGTGCATTTTTATCAAATTTAATTAATATCGTTTAAAAAAAGCTGAATAATATGATTTTGTTATTTGATTGTTGCTTGTATCACAATAATTTTGTGATTTATTTTGAGTCAACTAATGGCATAAAAAGAATTTTAGAACAGAAAATCCCTCAAATATGATTGTAAATATCTCTAGAAAACAAACTTTGTACACTTCCAAGAAAATATAAACCCATTCATCATTTTTAATGAAAAACTTCGCCAAATTATAAAATTGTTAAGCAGGTTCCAATATTTAGACAGTTTCTGCGCTCAGATTTCTCCAATGATATTTATTATTAAACTTGAATTTGACGCTATTTTGTTTCGAGTGATATACAGGTCACAAAACTTAACAATTAAACCATTGGAACATTTCATTGATGGGCCATACAATTGAAACCCATAGGCAATAACGAAAGATTTAAAGTGACATGCGCAGTTGCGTTTATAACCTGTTGCTTAGAAAGGACGGAACTAGTATTCGAGATCAGCATTTTATTTTGAAACGGTTCAGTGTTAAATATTAACAATTCTATGTAAATTAGATGGGCTTGAATAACGCCAATCCAATTACTTGAAATAACGTATCCATTTATTATACTACAGTGAAACTTCGATTAACTGTCACTCTCTCAACTGTCAGTTTCTGTATTCTGCATCGTCAAAAAGTAAAAAGTAACGTAGGTTTATGATATTACAAAACATTTCTGTACATTATTACTCTTATATTGATCGTTTTGTAAAATTAAATAAAACATGTATGTATTATTCACTTTTAAAGGATTTTATTTTCACTTTCGTCCCATGCCAGCAATGAAATCACGTTACTGTATATTAAGAGATTTCTATTATCCGTCTATTCGGTTATCCGTCACAATTTTTGTGCAGACGGTAACGGTTAATCGAATTTTTTCTTTATTAAGAACAATGACGATGATGGAGAATTTACAGGGGTGATGGCGTATGTTAACAGAAGTAATATGTAGATGTCGTAGAGTCTGCACTGCTATCCCATATAGAAATTTTATTTTACAGCAAAGTTGCAGTAGTCTTGCAATGCAAGTCTGCAAACTTGCAGAAAGTTCAGCACGACAAGACCGAAAGTTCATAACAAGACTGCAGTAAGTTAACACAAACTTCCAAGTCACCATACTACAAACTTGCAATAAACTTGACACAAGTTCATTGCCAACCAGTAGCAAAAAAGAGAATAACGCATACAAACCTTAGATTCAACCCCCGTACAACTTGCTCATCGCCTTAACCACTATACCAGCGAAATCTCGATTGTCGAAGATAAATTGCGCTACATGTTATTTTTAATTGTCTTCTTGATTTAATTAATTTTTTATAATTTTGAGTTGAGAATATGATTTGAAGTCAAAGAGAGAGAGATTTTCGCTAATAATTACATTTTGCCAGTGGAATAAATTATGAAATTAGGGTTGAGAAGTAATCACTTTTAAAAATATAGGGTACAAAGTAAGTTATTATTTTTCAACAAACATTGACTGTTTTTTGGGTTTAATTTTAATTTTGTTTATGAACGTTAAAATTTCAACATTAAGTAAAAGGCGATATATATTTTTCTTTAAAGTGGGAGTTCTATATTCAGTAATAGTTCGGATGGAGAATTTTTCAAAATAAATATTTTTTTATAAAAAGACCTAGTTAGTTTTTTTCAAATTTTCAGTCATTTATTGAATTAATAAAAAGAACGACGGTCTAGGAGATGTTATTAAAAATCGGATGTTTTTTAAAACAGAGACAAAGTATCAAAACCAGATATATTCAACTGTATGCAGGTTGTGGTTTGTAAGTGTGCCGTATGAACTTCACAGAAAACTTGCATTGCAAGGGGGTGATAGATTATGTTATGTTACTCTGCAGGAGTTCCGCTGCAAATTTGTTGCGTCAAGTTTGTCATGACAATATAATATCCAGAAAAAATCAACTTTCTGACAATGTGCATGCTATCTGGGATAAGGTCACTTCGTACAGAGATAATGCTTGGCCACCTATGTGCGGTCAGTTGCTTGTCGTTGTTTGAAATCTCTTTTTCGCAAGAGCTAAAGACAATAGATCTCTCCTACTCGAGAGCTTGCTTATCTCTGCCCTCTTGTCCTCCGTGGCATCGAGTAGCATTACAGCATAGGCGTCGTTGCGCCATCTGGTGGTGACAAGACCAAACTCCATGTTATTAACTATTGTCTATTAATGTGTCAATTTTAAACAGGATTGAAAATGTCAGATTTTTAATAATAAAAATAAGCAAACAGTGATTTTTATTGAAAATACTGCTTTTTAGTATTAAGAGTTAAGCGAAAAATAACACATGCATCATAATCTGCTTAATTATGTTGGCGATTTTCGTCGACTTAATATAGTTTGTAACAGCATGTTCTATTATAATTTTTCTTTCTCTGACAAGTCTCTAAGCTTACGACTTCATTAAGTAAACACTCTGAAAATCTGATACTTAAAATGTATTAGAACCCTGCTGTTTTAAGTACTAGAAATGAAAATACTTGTTTCTAATATAAAACACCACGTTTGCCGTACAAGCAACAAACTAACTAGAAGCTGGAAGCCTTCCTCCCAACAGCAGGAAAAATCTCTTCAGTCGGCATTTACACTACTGATGAATGAGTATGCAGAAAAAAAAATTATCTATCTTTATATTGTCACTTGAATCTTTCAAACTTCATGATTTCTTCCAGTTACTTATCAGACTAAAATTAAAATTCACTCAGAAATTTCAACAATCGGCATTTTCCCAGCCCATGACTGAGCATGCAGAAAAAATTTCTGTAGCTGTATACTTTTTGCCGAATTTTTCAATTTGTAAAGCTTCATGATTTCTTTCATTTACTTATCATTGGAAAAATAAATACCAATCGGATATTTCCATTGCATGGAAAGTAAGTACAGTAGAACCCCAGTAATCCGGACACGCGCTAATCCGGAACCCTCGGTAATCCGGACAGTCCATGGAGAATGATGCAAACCCGCATTCTGCGCTGATCCAATCCATGGATCAGAATGTTATTCAAAACATCAAGCTGGGATATCGCAAGTTGCTTCTTACGAACATTCTCAATGATCCTGTGCACAATGAAAACTTGGGAAAAAACACTGAAAAATGCAAATTTAAAAGATGTCGTGTTCTGTCTTGCTAACTGTTGGGCATCTGTGTCTACATTGCTGATCAACAAGTCGTGGAAAAATTTGCTTCCCAATTTTATTGATTCTGAAGTTGAAGAAAATGTTCAAACTGAAGAAATTCAGCCTGCATCACCCATTAACCAATTACAAAACACGAACCTGATGTCTAATACTGAAGCCCTCCAGTGGGCTGCTGAGTCTGACGACAGTTTGGCTCGAAATGAAATTTTAACAGACGACAAAATTTTCAGGACAGTAACAGCAGAAGATGATGATGACGACGTAAACCCCATTAAAATTTCTCATTCTGAGGCTGTGGCGGCACTCAACACTTCATTACAGTGGGCTGAAGAGCAAAATTTTGAAGCACACGAAATGATGCTTCTCAGATGTTTAAGAGATCGGACATTTAAATTAAAAATTGGAACGGCAACGCAAAAAAAATCACTGACTTTTTTGGACACTGATTATGTTCATTCACTTACATATGTAGTAATTATGTATGTACATATCATGTTCATTCAATTTATCCATAAAATATTAGTTCATACAAATTTACCATAGTACCTATACATGCAATTCTTGAAAAAAGTGTTTTGCGTTATTTTTTTAAATACCTCGCTAATCCGGAAATACCTCTAATCCGGCGTCCATGTGCCTGAATTCGTCCGGATTACTGGGGCCCTACTGTATGACTAAAACTTTACGATCGATTATCGGAAGCATCAAGAAGGATTCGTAAATTTATCTCGAAAAACATATTCTTTATCTGGTGTCGAAAAGCTTCTAAGAAAGTTAAAATGTTCCTCCTATTCCGCTCAGCTGTCGCCCACCCTGAGGTTGTAAAGCTACAGGATTTCTTTCATTTACTTATCAACGGAAAAATAAATATCAGTCGGATATTTCCATTGCACGGAAAGTAAGTATGATTAAAACTTTACGATCGATTATCGGAAGCATCAAGAAGGATTCATAAATTTACTTCGAAAAACATATTATTTATCTTTTGTCGAAAAGCTGCCAAGAAAGTTAAAAAGCACCCCCCTATTCCGCTCAGCTGTCGCCCACCCTGAGGTTGCGTTTGCGCAGATGTTCCGAAGTTTCTGGAAATGAAGGGAAGTTATTTCAAAGCTGAAAACTTACAAGATCTCAGCTCTAGAATAGCAATTTGAGTCTTGCATGTTAATATAACATGAAGTAACTGAAGAAATAATGAAATTTTGTACAAAGTTTTGACCTGTAAGCGTAAAGTTATTCTTTATTTAATTTAAAAATTAAATATTTTTCATCAAAAAATTTAACATTTCATTAAAAATGTACGGCTTAAAATTTATAAAATATTTTTACTCATAATTTTTCCATTGCACGGAAAGTAAGTAAGGCAAATGCTTTGTAATTTTGATTAAAACTTTACGATCGATTATCGGAAGCATCAAGAAGGATTCATAAATTTATCTCGAAAAACATATTCTTTATCTGCTGTCGAAAAGCTGCCAAGAAAGTTAAAAAGCACCCCCTATTCCGCTCAGCTGTCGCCCACACTGAGGTTGCGTTTGCACAGATGTTCCGAAGTTTCTAGAAACGGAGGGAAAGTTATTTCAAAGCTGAAAACTTACTAAGCTCTAGAATAGCAATTTCCATTCTAAGAAGCATCTTACATGTTACTGTAACATGAAACAACTGAAGAAATAGTGAAATTTTCTACAGAATTGTGACCTCTAAGAGTATATTTATTCTTTATCTAATATTAAAATTAAATTTTCTGAATAAAAAAGCTAACATTACATTAAAAATGTACGAATTAAAAATTATAAAATATTTATATATTTAGATCGGTATCGATATACTTTCATGCAGTAATCGCACTACTCACGAGATTAATAGCAAAAAATGATCAATTAAGTAAAGAAATCAATACCTACATATTTTTTTAAAATTCAGAAATCGATTACTTTTTTTCCCTTGGAAAAAGAATCAATGCCTTTTCTCCTAAACCTCTAAAAGTGGTACTCAAAATGAAAGATTCTATAAGATGTACTGAAAAAACTACTTCTTGGTTAACACATTTTTGACCGGTCACGAGTTTACTCGTGTTTTCATGCTCGAACGTTGTTGACTGGTCACGAGTTAATTTATTTTATTTCTACCTTCTATTACGAAATAATAACCGTTGGCATGAGATAGCCTCTGTGTAAAATTGCCGGTCAACAACGTGTTATGACAAATCCAAAAGAGAAAAATAAGGCACGGGCAGTTTGGAAACACTCATGGAACTAAGAGAGTGTTCAATGTAGATGGTGTTGCTACATTTTCTTGGTATAAAATTCACTTCTTGTTGAGCTCCGCCCAGCTCAGTGTAAAAAGAAGTCAACGTAAATAAAATTCATATGTGAATTTGTGTTATTTGCGTGTTGTAAGGAGGGTTTATTTTGCTATCCACAGCTTTAGAACATTTAAAGACATTTATTTCGACACAAACAGCAACATACAACTTTCAAGCATTAAGGATTTAGAACTTAAACAAACCGCATTACAGTTGCAGGTAAGTTCACCTCGTTCATGATATAATAAGCTTCAGAGGATTTATTTTTAGCACAGAAGTTAACAAAATACAGAAAAAGTTATTTAGAAAGCGAGTGGTATTTGTAAAATGTACAATATTGTCGAAAGATAAAATATAACCATGAATTAAGGAACAAACTTATGAAAGCTTTTAAAAGAGAAAGATATAATTTGAAATTTCTATCGAAGTCGTGACATTGAAATTTTGCTACATCTACGTTTCTTCGTATGAATTTATATACATTTCACCTTGCAACATCTACACAATACAGGTTTTGAGTCAATAATTCAGAAACACAAATAGTTGGATGAATGAAATTCAGCATATAGATTTATCATTAGAATTGCAGATCTGTATCAAATTTTAGATCGAACCATCAAAGGGCTGACCAACTGTCGGTCTGCATATTTGCATGTGAATACGATAACTTGAAAATGCAAAGCATTCAAAAATGAAATTTGGTATGTGGTCTTAGCACATTGTCGATCTGTATCCAATTTCATTTTTAATCGGAGGAAAGGAAGGCATCGAAAATCCCGTTTTCGTCACAGTACAGTGATACCTCGGTAATGTTGAAAAGTTAATCTATGTTTTCATGGAAATTGTTTCTCCTTTTTTATACGTCCGGATTCGACGTCTTAATATATGCAGAAAGCTTTTCGTTGTTTGCGGACGTCGGGCACTGACGTATATTTAAGCCCCACCGTTTTTTGTAATTCTATAGAAAGAGAGATCAATGGCTATATGATTGAAGAGTATAGCTCTGATTGATTGAAGATGAAATATGGAAACTGAAAGATGGCTCTGGTTGCTTTTTCAATTCCTTTCTTTCTAAACTGAAGTCATGGTTTAAAGTTTCTTTTAATATGTGCAATAAATGGCTTTCATTAAAAACCTGGACTGTGGGTTTCTTCCACAGCACTCTGTAATTTTCCATCAGATAATCTGTGCGAAAACAATTGCCAAAATCCGAAACCGACAAAATTCAAGGCAATTATTTCCACATGAATCAATTCAAACCCAATTAATTCATTCTAGACACTTCAAAATACATACCAAAAACACATTTTATAGAGAATAAATATATTATTTAATACTAAAAACAATAAGAAATTAATATAAAATCAACATAAAGCTACTAAGCATTCTAGGAGTTTCTGAATGGTACACAAGTTAGGGCTTTATTTTACAACCAGCACTGGTTATCACGCAACAAAAGAGTTAGACTTTCTTTCATAGACTTATGTCCTTGCTGTGCCTTTTCGTCTTAATGAACATCCTCTTTGCAGTGGCGTAGCAAGATCTGGTGGCACCTGGGTGGGGAGTTTAAATTTGTCATCCCATGTCCACCAAAATATAAAATGAAATTTATTGGGAAAGCAATTTTTTTATTCAATTGCTTAAGTAAAGAGAGCATATTGTTAATTATTTTAAACAATTTTTTATGAATAAAAAAAAGTAAAATGTCCTTTTATTAATACTCCAGTTCAATGTACAATGTAAGAAATCTTTTTTTATAGTGATCGTATCTAGTGCATAACTTTATTATTATTATAATACGTTTTAATAAAAACTCATTTGCTTACAAGTTTCGTTCTCGAGGCTCGAATTCAACAAACTGTACTTCAACATAATACTTAGAATCTCTTCTTTCTAATTTTTTGTTCTGCAAATTTTGAAATTGCGTCATCAAAATCGATACCTTCAGCTACATTATTTTCAATTGACAAAATAACACCATACAGTAATACTAAATCATTAAAGCATCACATCGTTCACCTTGCTGCTTTCACCTTGTTCAATTTGCTGTAATTAGCGATTATTAAAGCCCATGTGAATTATTTGATATGTTATTTTATGTAACAAAAAGGCGTATTTACAAAACCGGCATCTGTTGTCACCCCCTCAGAACTGGTACCCGGTGCGGGTCGCACCCCTTTCCTACGCCACTGCCTATTTGGCATTTTCTTCCAAAAGAAAACAGTTTCATCACAGTTGAAGACTTGTTGGGGGATGAATCCTTCAGCCTCTACGTAATCCTTGGATTCGGCATAAACTGTTCGGACTCAGCTTATCCGAACTCGCATCTCCACCGTTTGTTTTCGCAAAATTATCAGCAAGGTCACGTTGGCACGCCGACAAAAACCGAGACAAATTTTCCGCGAAAAAAAAAACCGACGATAACCAAAGTAATACTGTATTATTAATCCCAAAACTCACAATATTGTATCAGTGTACAAGAAAGTCCAGAAGAGAACGTTCTCGTTGGTTCTCTGAATATATCACAAGCATTCCTATTCTTTCTAGTGAAATATGAGTAATCTCCAATATGTTCTCTTGAAAGGCAATTTTGATGTCAAACAAATGGAAGTGTTCTCGAAAAAAATGTTTTATTTTTCTGTTTGGAAAAGTAGCAGCATTCGCTCGAAGAACTGACTCGGCACTATCTTTCTGTTTTGTTGAAAAATGCTGAAAACGCTCAATTCGACATTTTTCTGTAAAGTGCTGTTATATTGAAGACACGATAAGGATACAAAGTAACTTTCCGTTTTCTATTTTATTGGAAAACCATCGATTTGCTTCTTGTAGGAATAAATCTAAGAAATAAAACCTATACTTGAAAAATATCATTTCTGAAACTAATGCGAAGAGTAAAAGAAGAAAAATAAAGCTTCTTGATATTCACAGTTTACAGAAATAAAAATAGATTTGAAATTTGCAGAAACAAATTCCAGATTATTGTGTAAAAACGTAAATTTTCATGAGAACTTAATTTGGATATGAAGTTGGTTATTATGTGATATATATATCCATCTGATAACGTTTTAAATCCTCTATAAGAATCTTTACTAATAATAAAGGAGAATGTGTGTGTTGGTACTCTACAGCATATACTGTTAGACTTGGAGATACCAAATTTGGAACAGATATACTTTGGATGGAAAAAATGCTTTTTTTGAAATTTTAATTAATTAAAAATTAATTGAAATTTTGTAGTCTTTCGTCAATGACTTCCGTAAATATTATCTCGCAAAAATGATTTTTACACCATCTTTAAAATTTAAATACAATGATTTTAATGATACCAATTTAGAAATCGTCTATTTTTTCATAATTTTAATAAATTTTCAAATATATTTTTATACACAATTTTCATCACTACTTTTCATCGTTGCAGTGAAACTCAAACCTTCTTCATTGTTTATAGAAGTATTTAATTGTGTTTTTCTCTTACATTGATAAAAGAAAAGGAAGAATCCTAATGGATCTTACATACATTTCATCAATTTTTCTATCAAATTTGAAACTAAATCTTTTAATATAGTAAGTATACCAGGAAATATAATCTATAAAAGATTATAGTTGTATGCTTTAATTCCTTTTCGAGGCATGATTTCATTTAACTAATTTGTTGCTGGTCGTAAGATGTGCCGAGCTATTTTAATATTAAAATCAAATGCATATTTTACTTGATTAGTTTAGTTATATTAACGTCCCGTTTTGAAGCAACAAGAGGGCTATTTTGGGACGAACCTCGCAATTTTTAGCCTCGGTTAGATGACGAAGGCGAAGCGGGGGCTGGCACCTCCTCTCCAAACTAATGCACTACACTAGCGGGAGGATGTTTGGCCCCATACGCATGATTTAGCGTGAAGCAGACCCAGTACACGACGGATCTTCAGTGGAATCGGGTTTCGAGCCTGGAGCGATCCGGCCCCAAAGCCGGGACCCTACCACTTTGCCGCTGCGGCATCATATTTTACTTGATGAATAAGAAAGTGAGGTTGGAGCCAACGACGGTCGATTAGATTTTAGATGATACGGACAGTTACTTGACTCCATAAAGGTTTCTGGTCTGTAGACAATGGCATATTAACTAACCTTACATTGATACAGACCAGTGGAGATTTTTGAACCTCCTCATTAGTTGGCTCATCCTACATCATTTGTGACTTAACTCACTGCAAGGTCTTTTTTTCCTTGCAGCTCTAATTACGACAATATACTTTTGTTTTCTGTTGGTCATTAGTTTAATTAATGTGAGTAAGTGCTGATGCAAAATTTTATTTCAATTCAATTCACACTTTTCTTTAAAACTTCTCAATTACTTCGGATTAGAAAAAAAATTAAACACTACTGTGTGTTGAAAACTTGTCATGGCGCCGTCTGTGTTTCTGATGCTTTACTATGGATTGCTTTTTAATTAAAATCAGAATTTTATCATCTATTTGTAAGGGAGAAAATGAAGTAAAAAGAAAAGAAAAAGTGTCTATAATCTCCTGAACCATATTCCGAAAATGCTTGCTTAAGAAATAACACATAGCAGTGGGTTACGTCATAGATGACGTAGGAAGAGCTAACCAATACGGAGGCTATAAATTTCTATGGTCCGTATCAATGTAAGGTTAGTTAATATGTGACCAAGTGTAGGGCTACTAATAAACTCGGATTAAATGTTTATCTTAATTTGAACTTTAAAATACATTACTACCGGAGCTATGGATATAAAATTGTGGATAAGAGATTCAATTGAAATTAAGCACGATCAGTATTTTCGGCAAATAAAATAAGACAAATTCATAGATAGAAAGAAAAACATAATTTTAAAATATGAGATTCAGGAAGGTCTAAAACGTGAAGATTCATCATGATCTTACAGTCGAATTTTTCGACAATACTTGGTTTTTGTATATGAGAAAGTAAATACAGTAGACTCAGCTTAATGGGATCACTTCGGGATTTAAGAATGTTGATAACATTAGCCGATTGATAACAATAACGGAATTGGGTAAAATCAACTATATTTTTATCAATCAAGGGAAAAGAAACAAAATGGAAAAGAAAAACACTTACCTCAGGGCTATTCATAATTTATTTCAAAAGTAACAATTAAAAAATTAATTAATTGTTGCTTGACGACAATTATTCCTTAATATTTCATTTATATTGTTCGCTCTCGTATTGTTTTTTTTAAATTTGTTGAACGATGCAACACGCCGCGTTTCAAAATATCAAGAGCTTGCCTCATTTCGGCGTTCGGTGGAGGGTTTTCTTCAACACATTCGTCCCCGTCGGAATAATCAACTTCTATTGCTTGGTCTTCCTCACAAACAGCTTCGCAAATTTCAAGTCTGTTAGTGTGGCAGCTACTGGAATGTCCTCGTCAATGGACATCCATTCTTCAGACTCTTCATTTTGCATACCTTTAGAAGGTTCAATGATAATTACCGACGATCACGTCCCTGCCTGCTAAATCGATGACCTTCAAAGAGAGGTTATGAAAAATAAACCCCGAAATTCTTGAGATATGTGGGGGAAAGTGGCCCCCAGGCGTTTCCTTACAAGTCGATCGAGAAATTCTATGAACCTAAATCGCTAACGATGGTTGAAAATGAGAGATCAGTCAATTCTCTACTTCAAAATTTAAAACATTAAAATGATGTAGTGATCACACTAAACGAATAATTTTGTGTACATTTGAATACGTTGGTTCGAGACCAGAGGTTTTTGATGATATAAAGCGAATGATAACATTAACCGCGATCACATTGAGCGGAATCTAGTGTATTTTTTCTTCTTCCTTATAAGTAAAATTTAGCAATTTTTAAGTTGCTGTAACAGAAGTTTTATAAATTTCAAAAACGAAGAATTTATTTCAAATACAAATTTTTTTAAATCTTTATGAAATAATATACACGAAAAGGAAGACAGACAATTAGCCAATTCTTTCACAGCTTTGGTTCAAAATCTGACGCAGTTCTAAAACTGTAGTGATAAAACCATATGCCGAAGTCAGGTGTTCCCAACATTTTTTTCTCTCGTATACCCCTTGATTATTCTTTTTGTTTTCGTGTACCCCTAGTATCATATCCAACTCTCCCCCCAACCATCTGTTTATGCAAAGAAGTTATTGTCAATAATTTTAAGGTTAGCTTAAGTTAGCTTAAAAGTGAAATGACTCGAATTAATAACATTTGCAAAACTTATTTTTTATTTTAAATTTTATTCCATTTCTACAATAGTATAATTTCAATACAAAGGCAAATGAAACCAGTATTGTAATTATTTCGTTTTAATTTATAAGGATAGCTAAAAATTGCACTTCGTTATTATCAACTATTCAAGTGGCATAGTTATTAAATAGCTAGTATTTATATGGAGAAACAAAATTCTCTAACTTTTTAAATCCATGTTGTTTTGTTTCCGCCATTAACAACTTTGATTTCACCTATCCCCAAATGGTCCTTCGCTTACCCCCAGGGGTACGCGCATCACAGGTTGGGAACCTGTGATATAACTCATTGCATTTTTGAGTCATTGTGCTGACATGCGCAAGAATGTACAGACAGACTGCCATAAACGGATTCTGTCCGAAATTTGATAGTTCTACAATTCTGGCATAAGCCAAATTTTATTCTTCTACATGATTCCTTTTCTGACTTACCTTATTCACAGCCACACAGTTAGACCAATTCCATAAGGGATTTTTTTCGAACTCGGGAAGGTCTAAAACTTAAGATTTATCGAAATCTCGATAATTTTATTATTTTTTGCGATTGCATGTATTTCTCTTTCTATATGTTACGAAAATGTAACATCGCTTTCCTGCCATGTTAAACTTAAGGTTCGAAAGAGAAATTTACAGAGGTTCTTATTGGATGCCGTGGGGTGGCCAGGCCAATACCCCTGACTTTGGCGACAAAATAAAGATATATATAGATGTATATATATATATATAATCTAAATCCAAATAAAACCAGTATACAAACATACAGAAATAATATATATATATATACATCTATATCTTATATATATATATATATATATATATATATATAAGATCAGGGTTTACTGAGGTGAAATGTAGTCCATTTTAGTCATGGAACAGACAATATTTGGCTTTATCTTCTTTTATTTAGGCATTTAGGATATTACGTTATTTCTTCATAGGTAAAGTATTCGATTTTTACGTAGCTCCATGACCAGCATTCAGAAGGTTACCCCTAAGCGGCGCATTGCTGTTGAAAGCTTACATGCTGGCGTGAAAAAAAGGCAGAAATGAATGCGCAGAACGCTAAGTACCCAGAAAAGGGAATTTCCCCTTTAGAAACCCGTGACTTGAAAAGAAAGTTGTAGTGCGTTTATTATGATGAAAGTAGAAGTATTTAAAATGAGGGGTCGTTAAGATTATCTAGGAAAGTTAAAAAATTAAAATATCACACATATATATATATATTAGGAACGGAGATATGGAAATTCTTCTGGAATATTCCATGTGATGTCAAGCCCTCTCGGAAAGCTGTAAATACCGGGTGTTCAAACACTGGAATAATCTGATTGAATTTTTATCTGCAGTGCGAGCTTTTAAGCTGGTGAGTTGAGCGCTATTGAAAGTGCTGTTACTTTATTATTAGTGATTTGCTGTCTGTTTGTGTTGCTAATTTTTACAAGTGCTGTTTTTCTTGTTTACTGCGTTTCTTGCTTTCCGGAATATTCGTGTATAAATCGTCATTCTCCATTATCCTCCTTGTTGGATTGCTGTCACCTTACATCCACAAGACGATTTTCGTAACATATATTTTGTATGAGAGTAATTAAAATGTAAGAATGACTTGAACCATTTTCAAACTCTTAAAATTTATCATCTTAATTGTAATTAGATTTGAATGGTCACTAAAAATCTAATTGGTTGTGCTTGAAACTCATTGTTCTGAAGACGAATAATTACACCCATGCCAAACGACAATATTTGGGGACCTTCTGAAGAAAGAAAAGTTTTATTAATTAAAGCTAAATTACCCGTATAATCATTACCATCACAATCATTCAGAACAAACAAACCACTTTTCCATTTCTTGTCACACTGTAAACATCACAAGAGTAATTAAAAGACACAGGCGAAAAAACTATTGCCACAATTAACTCCATCAGAGAAGAAAATGTACTCCCTGGTAATGCCATTCGTCCGAATGTTAATCTGACAAGTGCAATTAGCTATAATGAATTTGGTTTTTGTGTAGCCTTCATTGCATATGCCTTCTTTTAGAGTTTTCGATTGATAGAGCTGTAAACTTAAGGGGAGTTGGAATCCTAAGTCCGAAAATGTTAAATTGGCCAGTTTGATGTACCTTTTATCAAAATCTGTTAATGATTAATGTTTGCAATTTTTTATACAAGTAAAGTGCATTTTTCTCATTATACTAAAATGATGTTTTCTTAAAAATTCAAAAATTTATTTTTTACAAATTTTTTTTGTGTCAAAGCAAAAAATGTTAAAATGACCACTTCGATGTACCTTTTCTCAAAATCTGTTATATATTCATTATTTGAAATTTTTTATGCGAGTAAAGTATACCTTTCTCATTATACTAAAATGAGATTTTGGTTAATTTTTAAATTTTTATAAATTTAAAAATATTTAATTAAGCATAATTAAATTTTACATTATTTTGACACAAAAAATGTAAAAAAGAAAGTTTTGAGTTTTTTAAAAAAAAATGTCATTTCAGTATAATGAGAAAAGTGTACTTTGCTTGAATAAAAAGTTTCAAACATGTATCTCTAACATATTTTGAGAAAAAGCACATCGAAACGGCCAATTTCACATTTTTTGTTTTGACACAAAATAATTTGTAAAAAAATAAATTTTTGAATTTTTTTTCAAAACATCGTTTCAATATAATTCGAAAGATGTGCTTTACTTGTATAAAAAATTTCAAACTTGAATCTATAACAGATTTTGAGAAAGAGTACATAGAATTATCATGGTTAGGGTTAACGGACTTGAGGCTCCAACTGCCCTTAAGAGCGACACTTCCACATTTACCATAAAGAAATAAGGAGAAAGCTGTTTTCTACTATCCTGCTTGTTGAAATACATATACCCACCGTACCATTTTCTTAAAAATACATTAATTTTGGACTAAGGTAGGTCTAATATATTGGGATTCATCACAATGTCGAGATCAATTTTTTGATGCTTACAATACTTTCTAATAATAGGAGTAATATTAGGAAGCAGGGTAATTATAAAGGAAGAATCACTTGAATTATTGTCAAACTTTTAAAATTTATCGTCTGAATTGTAATTGGATTTGAATGGTCATTACGAAGATAATGGGGAAGTTCAACATTTTTTTTATTTTTCTAATCGATTGAAAATGCTTTAAAATGAACAATAAAATTTAAAAAAAAATTCCAGGTATTTTTTTTTATATTTGCAATCAAAGTTCGCCTTACAGATGACGCGGGAAAAACGATCCATTTTGGTGCGAAGCGGGTCTGACGTCACATATGCCCAAACAGGAGAGAGCTCCCGTTCGCTCGCTAGAGAGATTTTCCTTTTATTTTCTATATTTTCCGACTACCACATCAGATAAAATAATGTCGGAAAGATACAAGTATTGATTGTTCCTAAATGTGTTAATACAACTAGAACGGCATCCGACGAGTAATTTATCCATATTATATCTATTAAAATTATATATCACGAAGAACAGTGAAAACAGCCTTGAACTCGATATCCGCTTTGTTTTGAATATAAATATAAGGTGAGATTTTAATTATCAATTTTCAAGCAAATAGTTAAATTTAATTAGTTTTTTCATTCTATTTGATTACATGGAATTTAAATTTTAACACTTTGAGGGGCGGTGGCACAGAGGGTGTCCCAAATTATATAAGATTACAAGGAAAAAAAACTTGTTATTTTTATTTTACTGCTTATATTTTTTCCATGGATATTCGAATGTTTCTTATATATATTTTTAAATTACAATACTATTCAAAATTAATTAGAATATCTTAAATATAATGTTAAATTCATACTTTTTGATGAAGAAAATCGTTTTGATTTGTAGTGCAAGAAAATAATTCAAAGAAATTTTGATGCAAAATAAATTATTTATATTAAATGAGTCTATTAAAATCAGTCTTCAAAAAGTCAATTTACTTATCAATTGTTACAATTGGAAAAAAGGTAGATAAATTTATCTCACTTCACATCTAGGGTTTGTCGTTTACACATGGTAGTACTTAAATTCCTAGAGTAGTTGCATTCGATCGTGTTTGAGTATTATTATAAATACAGATTATACACAAATGAAGTGACACATTTCAAATGTTAATAAAAAAATTAAAATTTTGGAACTACGTTTTTTTTTTAAATAATAAGAGCGCTTCTTAAAAAGTTTTTTATCAGATAGGTAACGCGGCGGGCCTTACGCCGTTCTAATTTTGTTACAGCGAGAAAATTCCGTAAGCAATGGCTATCGATCAGCAGAATCCACTGCGTGTTTTCTGGGGTTTTTTTTTAGTTTTTCTTGTATATGACGAAAACTCTTCAGTTTTCACACTACACGTGAATTGACAAATTCAAGAGCGTAAAATTCCCTACAATTGCATGCTTTTATTTTTCTTCCAGTTTTAATATTTTCTCAGATAATGACTCTAAACAAATTTTTGATTTCCAGTAATTTACGACCCTCTAGACCACCGAAATGGCATGTTATCTATCTGGAAAAAAAAAGTTTTGAGATGCGCTCTCATTTTTTAAAAATTCGTAGTTCCAACGTTTTCAGTTTTTTAAATTTATTTTTGAAATGTGTCACTTCGTTTGTGTATAGCCTGTATATAGGTTTCTTCATTTAAGTTATTTTTATCGGACTTTTTTATATTAATTACTATTAACTAATATCTTAAATTTACTACTTATACGAAGGAAATAATTTATATTCTTCATAGCAGAGTAATATAAAACTATATAAAATGAGATTAATTTTTCAATGGCACACGTGTATTTAAAAAAAAATGCCGTACCTGAATTTATTTTGGGAGGAATTACTGAAATAAGTATTTTTCCCTTGTTTTGATTTGGTGGGGTTTTTTTATTGTAGATATAAGAAATTTCACGGATCATGCAAAATCAGTTTCTTAGCTTTTCATTCTTTCTTGTGCGACAGAAATCGCAGTGTCTTCTCGGAATATCTGAGGGCCCCTCTTCAATTTATTGCTGTCTGATGCTTTTGAAAATCTACCCGTTTTTCCTAAGGCTAAGTCTATTCTGTTATATTATAGAGCTTTGCTCGGTTTAACTGAATGTATTCAAGGGAAGGTACGAACAACTTTTCTTATGAGATAATTTACGAGCCGGCGTTTTGTGTTCAGTTTCTTTGCCATCATTGTAGAATCAATCCTTGGCAAATTATCCTATTTACCTTGTACAAAATCAATATCCATTGTGAAATTAAACGTTGAATAGTAGAAAAGCCAAAAAATTTACTTCTAAATTGTAAGCTAGTACAAACGCCCTGAATCAAAACATGGTACAAAAGTACTGAAAGAGAAGTATGCGAAGGGAGGCACATGTGACGACAAAATCGACTCGGCCAATGAGAGTCCGTTTCGGATTGCATCATGATTCCTGCTGTTTCGGTGCATCTTTCGCCCTCAATATTTAAATAAATAAATTTTCATGTAAAATTTCACTTGCATATTTGAAATTAGAATGATTTTTTCTCTAAATACGGATTGCTTTCACGCGTTTTTAAAAAAAATGTTGAACTATCCCATTGGTTGTGTGGAGGATCGGCTATGAATCATTAAACAGCCCAGTTAGGATAACAATGATTTATTTATGCTTAAGTTACATACAGACAAGTTTGCGCATATGATTTCAAAACTAAACAAAGCATAAAAAGGAGAATTGTTAGTTAACGACGCATCGCGGTCGGTCGCTCTGCCTCTACTGAATCTTCACAGCTCCACAGAATGTTCACGGGGCGCTGCCTCTGCTGCCAGACACAGTCAGTTAATGCCACAAAAGCGACTACAGATGTTCTCGCCGCTAAACTGCATATACGAGTAATTAAAATATAAGAATGACTTGAACCATTGTCAAACTCTTAAAATTTAGCGTCTTAATTGTAATTGGATTTGAATGGCCATTACGAAATTAATTGGTAGTTCCTTCCGCTCATTTTTCTAAAGTCAAATAATTACATCCCCGTCAAATCACAATATTTGGGGATCTCCTGAAGACAGAAACATTTAATTAATTAACGCTCAATAATCCGTATCATCATTACTATGGCAGTCATTGAGGTCAAACAAAACACTTTACCCATTTCTTGCCACTGTAAACACCGAACCAGTAATTAAAAGACGAAGGCAAAAATTCTTGCACAATTAACTCCATCAGAGAAGGAAATGGACCCCCTCTTAATGCAATTTTTCCGAATGTTAATCGGACAAGAGCAATTAAGTGAAGTAAATTTGTTTTTTGTGGCCCTTCATTGCATGGAATTTCTTTTAGTGTTCTCGTTTGAAAGCGCTATAATCTTTAAGTGCGACATTGCCACTTATACTTAAAGAAAGCAGATTAGGGATGGGAAAAACCTGCCGGTTTCATCCGAAAACCGGTTTTTTTCTTTCGGGTAACAGGATTTTTTCGGTTATTTTTTTGTCCCGGTTAAAACCGGGTATTTTTTAAAATCCAATAACCGGGTAAAAAACCGGTTAGGAAGACAGGCTCGATTTTAGGTTCGATTAGACTAACATTTACGAAGTTAAGAAGCTTTGAATTTCATCATTTTAGGCTAATCAACCACAACCGCTTCCTCGAGGCGTCTGTTGGTTGGTAGACTACTGAAAGAGTCTTTGTGAACAGATAAATATTGGCCAATAGATTGATTTTCTGTGAAAACAATATTAATAAAAAATTTTGTCTACAAACGGCGTTTGTTTTTTTATAAAAAAAATAGCCGAAAACCGGTTATTTTGAGCTGTTATAAGCACCAGGTTAAACCGGGGGAAGAAAAAAACCAGAACAACCGAAAACTGGTTCCATCCCTAAAACAGATAAGTGGTGTAGTTTGTGCGTGCAGATTCTTTTAAGGGATATAGGACTTTAACAACGAAAACACAACTCAAAAGTAGTAAAAGTGCTAGTGCATAACAATTACTTTAGGGATTTGATAGTTTTTTTACTACAGCTATATAAGACTGGTTTCTTCTTAAATATGAATTTTTAAGTCAGTTTGATAAATGTAAGCATTACAAACTCATATATAATGTAAAATATCATCAAATGATTTAAAAATCACTTCATTAATGAGCCTGAATTGAGAAACGTTAAAAAAAGTGTGGAACATCAATCTGCGGGTAAGTGAAATATCTATTGTGTTCAAATATATCAAAGAAAGCAAATATATTATTTAACATATCTTTAATAAGAGGAAATCGTGTGATTAAAAAGTAACAACGTTGCTAGTTTGATTTTCATTATAACAATAAAAAGCATTGTTGAAAATCATAATATATATATATATATATATATATCAATGTCATGAAAATCAATAAATGTTGAAATAAAATGGAGAGACTGTAGTTAATCGGTAAAAGCGTATAGATGCTCATCAGGGTAAGTAAAATCTATACGAACTGCTAAAAAATTAGTGAAATCATAATGTTTTCTGCGAACAGTGCTGGCATAAAGCTAAAAACACTGTCCTTTACTCCGAAAATTATGATAAACCAAGAATTTGAATGAAATACCAAATATTAGAAATAATTTTACGAACCTAAAACTGAGAGATGCAGTCAACGGGAGACGTGACAAAGGAATGAATCTAACGCGTCATGTAGGGTCTGGATGTTTACGAAATATCAAGTTACTTTCTTTTGCGCCAAACTTCTAAGGGGGAGTTGGGGGAGTTTCGATGAAGATTAGGAAATCGATGGAAACAAAGATGAGAGCGATTTACATTGAGAAAACGTGTTATATATATATATATATATATATATATATATATATATATATATATAAAAGAGGAAGAGTGTGCCTGTGTGTTCATTTTTTGGTTCTTTATGCACACCCACACCGTTGGACTTACGGCGACCAAATTTTTCACAGTGATGGATTGGCACAAGAAGGAGATAACGCCGTAAAAATTATTTTAAAATCCGAATACATATTAATTTATTTAATTATCATTTTATAACGAAAATTCAGCTATTTTTAGATGCTTTGCGCCACTGATTTCTGAAATACTTATCGTCCGAAAATTATTTTTTCATCACCTTAAAGAGCAAAACATTACCCAGATAGCAATTTTAGTTTTCAGCAAGCTTGCAACGATAAGAGTGGAAGGTTGAAACAACCTTGCAGAAGCGACGAAGTCACCACGCGACGAACTTGCAGCAAGCTTGCCACGTCAAACTCATTGCAAACATAGCAAAAACAGAGTACGAAAAAAACATCGGATTAGAACTCGCGACCTACCGCTTCCAAAGCGGATGCCTTAACCACTCGGCCAGATTTTTGAATCGGAGAATTTTGTGGGTACAAGACTTTGAAACTGGATAAAAGTGTAAGTAAAAATGACAAGAGATTGATGCAAAAGTTTTATCATTCTATTGGAGGAAAAGCTTAAAATGGTAGAAACCAATAGAATCCAATAGAATGCCTCCTTGTCGCGTCAAACTCATTGCAACCTATAGCAAAAAGAGAGTACGAACACAACCTCGGATTAGAACTCGCGACCTGCAGCTTCATAAGATGGCGCTCTAAACCACTCGGCCAGTTAGACTCCGAAAGCAGAAGATAGATTTCGCTAATAGATCGTGCATACGATTTATTTTAAACTCTTTTCTTGATTTCATTAATTTTTTAAATTTTGTGTTGAGAACATGATTTGAAATCAAAGAGAGAGCGATTTTCGCTAATAACTACGTTTTGCTAGTAGAATAAATTATGAAATTAGGTTTCAAAAGTAATTACTTCTAAAATGGGACAAAATGTAAGTTATTATTTTTCAACAAACATTGACTGTTTTTTAGGTTTAATTTTGTTCATAAACGTTGACATTTCAACATTAAGAAAAAGGCGATATAGTTTTCTTTAAAGTGCGAGTTCTATATTTAGTAAAAAGATGGAAAATATTTCAAAATTTTTTTTATAAAAAAGTTAGTTTTTTCACAAATTATCATGTTTTAAAAACAGAGATGTTTTTAAACACAGAGATAAAGATAATTATCTCTTTGTGCTATCATCTTTGCATCAAGCTTGTTTTGAAAACTTACAGCTTGCATTGCAAGGAGGGGTGGCGCTAGTTGTCACGGCGAACTTGTGGCAAACTCGTTTTGCAAGCAAGGGTGGCGATTCTGCATTGTTAGTTTGCCACAAGTTCGCTTCAAGCTTGACGAGATCAAATTTGCCATGACAAGGTAATATCGAGTCAAAATCAAACTTGCTGCAAACGTACGTGCTATCTGGGTATCTTTTTAATGATACCAATTTAATTGCTTTACAATGTTTTCTCTAACAATAATCAGCGTTTCAAAATTCATTTTAAACAATTCATTTCATTGTAACAATGCTTTATATTGCTGTAAAATAAAATTTATTGTTTCTTCAAATCTTTTATTGACGTCTTTCTACCGCTGTTAAAGTTAAGAAAATATTGCTTTCTTTGGTCAAGGTAAACTTCTTACTTCCGCTGTCATTTCGTAGCATGCACTTAACTTCCCTTTTTATTTCGTAGCTTTTAACATGCACTCAAACATCCAATGACATTAGTTTGGTTAATACGCGATGTTTCGTTGAAATTTCACAAACTTTTAAATGATCCTAATCAGTGTGAAGCGGCGTAACGACCGGGGAGTATGTGCAGTATAGATGACTAATGATGATGAGAAGTATATGATTATCTGATTTATAAAACATTTTATTTAGAAGTTTCGCAGCAACCAAGTTATACAGAATAAGTATATTTGTTCATTGTAAAGCTGTATTAGTTATTGAACTATATATAGTTTAAAATAAATGTTCTTCTCAGAATTTTCTCGCGTTTTCATTCAAACCATACTGTTAAAAAGTGATAAAAAGTCTGTATTTGAAAGTTTTAATTCAACAAGAAAGGAGTCAACGAAGATTTACGTTTGTTGGAGAAAGTTAGTGACAATATTTGTAGAAAAAAAACAGGAGGTCGGTATATGAAAAAATATGGATCCCGAGCAACGCCCGATTTTCAGCTAATATATTAAAAAATTTGTTAATATTAGGATGAGAATTGTTCTACAGTTAAACTGACATCACTAAAAAGGTAATTTTTTTTTTTTGCATTTTAAGATGGTGTAAAAATTATTTTTGTGATATAATATTTTTGGATGATGCCGCGGAAAAATGCCAAAATCTTGCTTGCCTTCTAATTAATTGAAATTTTAATTAACTTCCGGACAGTTCACAGTGAATTTTTTTGGCGAGCACATGTACCAAATTGCATCAAGACTAGATGTAAAGTGTAGATTTGTATAAGGACACACACAGAGTATACCACCATGCTTTATGCATATATAGTATAAAGGAAACTTTTTTGGCTTGCTTTCCAATTACAGATTTTTACTTCATTTTTAATTCGTAGTTATTATAATTATTTCTTTTAAACATTATAACTACAAAATCTTAACAAAACATATTGCTTTTTAGAAAATTTAATATTTGGAAAACAATGACGTTTATCTCTTTTTTAAATATCCTTCTTGGCACACCATTTCCCGTACCAATAGCAGTGAATATTTTAACAGCCGACAACAAAATAATCGAGATCCAATGCTGTCTAGATCTGAAAACAAAATTGAAGTTGGGATTCTGAATTTTAGAAATATTTCCCTGCCTAGTTTGAAAACTCTCGAAAATTGGCATAGGAAATTATTTCCATGTTTGGAAGTTCTTATCTGTCCGAATAACTGACATTCACTTTCAATCAGTTTAGAAATTATTCTCTGCTTTCCTTGCGGCAAGCTTTCCTCGAAGTAAGAAAGTTGGTTGCAGAGAAGCAGCACCAGGAATCAGGAAGAAAACAATAACTTTACAATTGTCCTTGTTCTTTTTTATACTGTGTTATCGAAATAAACTTACGTTTCTATAAAAATGCGATGGTTTTTTTGCGGCCTACATAAACTCAGGCCTAGTTTATTTGGCCCGTGAATAGCATTTGAGTTTAACACCCTTGTGCTAAACCATTCTTTTCATTTTGTCTCCTTACTTTGAACCACTTGGCACGTGTCTAACAACCTTTGGAACACCATTTTTCCCTCCTATCATTGCTACGTTGATAACAGAAGTTCCTTCATATAGGTTTTTTTCATTGCCATAGCCGGAAGCACAAATCTCGTCTTCTTGGTGTTTGTATGCCTGATAGGAAAAATACCACATAGTGGTATTTCTTTTTCTCCTTAGGTCCTCTCCCTTTGATATAAAGAGACTCAGCTACCTTGAATGACCACACACACTCACTCACTAGGATTATTTAAAAATTGTGAAAATTATACCTAGCATCACATAGGGAGAGCAATCAAATTGGATTTCTAACTGTATGTATGAAGCCACACAAATTTCTTCCCAGCAAAAAGGGGTTTGGAATAAAAAATTTAAGAAATTCCTGTTTAAATGCATCGCCACTCTCTTATAAACTCTCAAGAACTCAATAAGAAAGGATAAAATCCTTTCTATATCTGCTCAATGTTTCCGAATAAAGCAGGCTTGAACGGTGCAATGCATTGTGTCCTGTATTTTTTCCACTAAAGGTGAAAATTCATTCCTTTTATTCCGTTATTTATTTATTCCTTTTGTCATCACAATACATAAGAAAAAAAACAAAAAAGTAAACTCCTTCCTTTCTTCCTCGGTCCATTTCTTTTATGTATTTATAGTTATATATTTTAACTCCAATACTTTCTTTTTATTATTTTGCCTCGCAGCGTCGATATTTTCCCCTCGAAGTAAAAGACATTCTGTCTGGCAGTTTGCCTAATAGTTGCTCTGTTAGACAGCGAATGGGAAGAATTTTTATTTGAAGATTCCGATACTGCTCATCCATATACTTTCAATGTCACGCGAACTAACATTTTGGTATCGGTTCTTTTTTATATGCGGACTCGATGTTATTTCCAATGTTCGAGCTGAAATGCTTCAAGAAAAGGTTATGCTAATGCATGCATTGCTTGTTATAAATAGTTACGGCTGGGATGTTCAAGCTGAATGTAAAAGTCGATTCGATGGGTTAAGAAAATGTTTGGAGTCGAAAAAATTGAAAGAAGCTAGATATATGGATGATATCAGAAAATGGTATCTAAGTATCATTTATATGTATTTAACCGTCTTGTATCAGACACAGCCGAAGTCGAGTCTCAGATATTTCATACGATATATTTTCATTCGGGGGATACATTTTATAGATAGATTGAAATGAATTATATTATGCTGGTGGCTGATATAACTTTCTTTGCTCGGGATGAAAATATTTTCATATCTTTTATTAATAAAACATTAATTTTTAAATTAATTGTCACATAACCCTTTTCAACATCTATCTAATGCGTACTAAACAAAGGATTACGAAACTAGCACTTTTGGCCGATTTTACACCGGAAAAGGGTGTCAGGCAATGAGTCATATGAGCGAATTTCTGGAGTTCTTTGTTAGATCACGCTAAGTTAAATGTAAATATCTCCCCTTCCTTTCTTCACTTTTCTCCTATTTGGATGAAAATAACTCCGCCCGGCACATGCGCAAAATGTTTCGGAATTGGTTGCTAAACAATACATATGACATAAAAAATACGGTTATCACATCTCAAATTAGCTGTTGACGGCTGCGTGGTATGAATGTTATATGATAGAAAGTAAAAATACATGATATTTCAAACAGACGTTTCCAAAATAAAGGGCAATTCAGGTATACAATAAGAATCCAAAATCGCATAAGAAAATAGGTGCGCAAACTCCATTTCGAGTACATTGCATTTTAAATCATAACTAAAAAGAACCCATCTACTAGATTTTATATGAGAACAATACTATTAAAGTAAATGCTCAAAGCTTTGTCCAGACGCACTGTCACATGCATTCAGTGGCGGTTCGTCAGCTCAGAAACCAGCTGTGCTTAAAAAAATTCTCGCTGTTACTGGGTTTTTGAACAATGTTCAAATCCGGCATAGTGCGATCTGAATTTTTTATATTCAATTTTTCGATCAGCAAGAGCTGTGAAAATACGATTTTTTAAAGGTCTGCAATGTTTAGCTTTTATTAGAAATCTTTAATGATAATGATTGATCTCATAAAAAATTTAACTAAATAATATTTTAGAAAATTATCTTTAAACTTGCTGTCGAAGAGTGATTTCTAACAACAAAAACCAATATTCAATAAACCAGACACGTTTCTGTGGAGGCAACATGAAATGAAACAGAAATCCATAAACAGCTCTTAAAAGAAAGCGAAGGAAAGTCGCTCTCCAAACGCAGATTGTAACGACAGCAGCTCAAGTGCCTCTAAATTAAAATAGCGAAATGATTTCTTTTTTCTCCCGAACATCGCTCAGCGTTGCTCAATGCGCGAATTTTGATCCTTCCGAGGGACAAAATGCTATGGAGGTCTAGCCTTTGTCTCTGTTACTTGTTGGTTGATTTTTCGTTTTCCTTTTACATTTTTTATTACGTTTTGGCTATTTTCGTTGAGCATTGAACTCCCAAAGAAGAAAAGTAATCAAATAAGAATAAAAACGATACAACAAGCTTTTAAAATAATTTCAGGAAGGACTGCAGCTCTGCAGTCCTAATGCACGAGCAGCCATTTCATGCATTACACCGATGCTGCACGGAATGTCGCACCTTCTCAAAAATACCAGGTGTATCCCGAACACATCCTGCTGCCTCAACAATTCTTACTAAGTTTTCTTACGATGAAATAGGTATTACGCATTCTAGTTCTTTTAAGAATCCCCAGAAGGAAAAGTTTAGGGGGGACAAATCTGGTGTCCGTGGTGGCCATGCGATTGTTCCACCGAGGTGAATTCAGCATAGAGGGGAGGTGGCTTGCATATGTGTTGGAAATTGTTTGTTGAAATGTGCAAGACCTCCTTCGTGCTGTAACTAAACGTGATGGCGCACAGATGCGCGAAGAGTAATTAGCATTTCTAGCAAAGTGCGGGATTGCTTTGCACATGTTGAAGTAACAATTCCTAGTAACTTCGGATTATGGTATTCTATTCTAATGTAACTTATTAATCAAGAAATGCAACACAAAGATAAAATTCCTGAAGCTTTCTGAATCACGCAGTAATGAAATAACGCATAGAGTGAGTAATAAATTTATTTTAGTTGTGAAAGCGTAAGGATTCGGAAATTTTTTTTTTCAGATACTAAAATAATAAAATTATTATAATCAAAATACAAATGGAATAAATATGAAGATAATGTAATTCTTAACTACACTACTAGATTCTAGACTACTAGAAAAAACTAGATGCTTTCTTTAAGATATGCACAGTTTCATTTCCACGGTTAATTTTAGTTCATTTTTTTTAATATAAGGAATTGAATAGACCATTACAGAAGTTCTTTGGTATATAAAGTGAAATCAGCTTTCTATTACTTAAGACGCGATTTAAAAATATTTAACTTGTACTTTCCGAAGAATTTACGTATGCACATTAAGACAAAACAAATAATAAGGTCAAAAACTCATAAGACTCTAAGAACTTTCGCTTGAAAAACGAAAACAAGTAGAAATTCTTATTAGAATAAATCCGTGCAAGGATTTTTGAAAAATGTCATTCTTCTTTTCAAAAACATTAGGTAGCTTAGTCTTGAAAGCGATACCTTTGTAAAAACCACCAGCATTTTTCCAGCGCTCAAAGCAATTATTTGTTTCATTGCTGATTTACACTTTTCAAAATTCCGCTCATTTACATGATAATTCACATCTTTCGTGTACTTTACAGAACTTAGAACATTCCAACTAAGCATCCAAAGCATACGTTGAAGTCATTTTAAGACTACAGAATTCCAAGAAAGATTATAAAGGCCTTGTGAAACACAAATGATATAGGAGTTGTTAGCTTTTAATGACTACATGGCACGTGATGAAAAGTACAACAGAATTCGATTAAATTTTCCAAGGAAATAATATATTTGCCCTCTAATATAATATGTGCCATTTTTATTTCCGTAGAATATTTAGTGAAATCATTTTGCTTAGCTTTGAGTGCTATACCTTTGTAAAACCCATTGGTATTTTCCCAGCGTATCAAAGCAATTAGTTGTTTTATTGTTGATTTACACTTTTCAAAATTCCGCTCATTTACATGATTATTCACATCTTTCCTGTACATTACAGAAATTAGAACGTTCCAACTAAGCATCCAAAGCACACTTTGAAGTCATTTCAAGACTACAGAATTCCAAGAAAGATTATAAAGCCTTTCTGAAACAAAACTGATACAAGAGTTCTTAGCTTTTAATGACTACTTGGCACGTGATGAAAATTACAGCAGAATTCGATTCAATTTTCGAAGGGAACAGCATATTCACCTGCCCTCTAATATAATACGTCGCATTTTTATTTCCGTAGAATATTTAATGAAATAATTTTGTCTATAGTTGTTATAAATCTTAAATGTAATCTTTTATTAGTATGAATCAATCAAAGAATAATTTCAACTTTGCTTAATATAATGTTTTTTGAGGCATTCACTGATCTTGTTGAGAAAATGTTACGTATCAAATGATTGTTATTTCGCTGATTTTTTTTATTTTCAGCCCCACGGAGTAACGGAAATGTCTGAATGCATGAGTAATGTAGTCTCCTTTTTAATGATTATCTTAGTTGTTTCAAGCACTTGTCCCAATAGTCCTCTTTATGAATGCCATCTTATAGTTTAATAAAAGATTCAGAATTCACAAGTTACATTACTGTTTTTCATTGGCCATGAGAGTCATTTTCAATTCAGTTGTCACAAATACCTTATTTTAGTTATCAACGCTGTGGCTTCACAACAGCTACATAATGCTCAAAGGATTCAGGACAATTTTATAGGCTATCGTATTAAGAAAAAAACTTTTCACTAAGCAATTTTTCCAAGTGAATGCACAAGTGATGTAGTCAATTGTGCATTCAATTGGAGTTCATGTGAATTCACAAAGAGTCCATGTGAATTCATAAGTGATGCAGGCCGGAGTAAAAGTCTTGCAATTTTGACAAGTAACTGCCGATAATCCTCTTTTAATGTCAGCCATGCAGCTTAACAGAAGCTTGTGAATGCAAAGGTAATACAGTAAGTTACCTTTGTTGGCTATCGGAGTTGGAGTCAAAGTCTTACATTTTTTCCAAGTAACTACCTCTGATTATAACAAGTAACTCATTATCCTCTTATAGCTGTCAGCCTTGCAACTTAGAAAAAGCTTATGACAAGCCATGCAATGCTGTCTTTATTGGCTATTTCAGTCAAAATTCTGTTGTTATTCATTTTATACTTTCTCCAACAATTAGCAGTGGAGTTCAGCTTCGATTCCTAAAGCTTTGCAAAATAGGTCCACATTTTCCGAATAGGTAGTTGGAATATCATTCTTTTTATTGTATAACCATTCACTGGGAATTCTAATTTAGCTTTTATACTTAACTCTTGACAAAAACTCCATAATTGTTTACAGCGAATCGTCGGTACTGGTCGCCGATAAAAATCGTCATATCTCGATATTCGAAATATTTTCCAATTTTGCTGCTATGCCTAGGGCCAAATTGATAGAGAACGAACAATGAGGATTTCAGTTCGATTCATGAAACGGTGTTCCACCTCTGTATCCATAATATCATCCTTAGTTTGAATAACCTTGCGTAGCTTCATTTAATTCGCATATTTCAACAACTCCATTAATAAAGCGTATCCCAGGATAGGGAGCACAAAAATGAATTCGCCACAAACTGCGACCATTAAAGAACATATCAGAATCTGCAGATAAACTGCTATAGTGGTAAAATTGATATAGTTATCGATCACCTTTTGTTTCTAAATCGCAGAATTCACCACAAAAAATAGCAGCAAATTTTTAAATCTCAATCAATCACTTAAAAAATAGCTATTAAAGAATACCATTATTTGCGCAATCTTAAATTATTGCATGCTCTCGTTTACTAGACATTGTTAAACAATTCTAATAGTTCTTAACAATACATCCAGCACTTTGTTAAGCAACGGAAGCCAAACAACAATGTGGTATTTCATGTGTTAAAATTTAACAGCCAACAGCTAATAGTAAGTTTCAATAAGATACGGGTAGAAGAAGAGTTATCTAATTTTAGATTATCTCTATGAAGACCCATAGTTAATATGTTTCTGTCTGCTGGTGATCTACAGGACAGACCATTGACCCAGAGACATGCAACCCGGTGACTATTTGGACCAGAATTCGGTACAGGTCTATAATTCTGGTGATAAAACCATATGCAAAATTTCATCTTTCTAACTCTGTTCATTTCAACTCATCGCCCTCATTTGTACACAGACGGACAGACTTACCTTAAAGGATTTATCTCGGAAACCTGATACATATCTACAATTTCTATGTAAAGACCTCATACTAAATTTCCTTAACCCGCGAGGACGTGCAAGGGGGAAGCCTGACACCAGACTCCACTTAAAATATGAAAATACTGACTTCCCTTTTGTTGCAATGAGTCAAATCATGCTATTTGCCTTCAAGGTCACATTCAACAGATGGAACGTGCTTCTAGAAAAATTCCTTTATTTTTTTCCCATCGGAATTGAGCTTATGGGGTGTCGAACACCCCTTGCGCGTCCACGTGTCAGGTTTTTTTGTTCAATTGAGTGATGTATTAGAGACAGGAAAATAATCTTGTCTCGCTATTTAAGTTTTATTGAGGAAACAAGTGGATTAAAAAATATTCTATAATTCAAAAATGGAGATTTTTGAGGGTACAAGACTTTGAAACTGCATAAAAGTGTATTTAAAAATGACAAGAGATTGATTCAAAAGCTTTATCATTCTGGACGTAATGTAACTGTAGTCAGCTGGTACATGTCTTATACGCTTTCACAAAACTATTGGAGGAAAAGCTTAAAATTGTAGAAACTATTCTGAAAAATAAAAGTGTATAACGTCCTAAATTTATTGGATCTAAAAGAATCCCATCAGAATTCTTATTTGGATTACTAAAAAAATGGTTTCCTCTGTACCTAAGAAAATTAGAAGTAGTATTTTTCTATCCAAATTGTATAATGATTATAATATTGATAATTCTTTACTATAAAAAATGTTGAAAACCTACATACAAGAGATATACTTTTCTTATGTGTTCGCAATACGTTAAATAACATAATGCATTATTTACTAAATTTTTCGACTAAATATTCGTTCTTGTACAACGAGAACTGTTTGCATGAATCATTTGGAGCATATATAGCATAAAAATGTTGCTAGTTTTGCTTAAATAGCGAAATAACGAATTGGGGTGTCGTACACCCCCTGCGCGTTACTTTTCGTTGTGCGCGTTCTCCCGGGTTAATCTAGGTTACATTTTTGAGTTATTGGGTTCAAACACAGGCCAATATAATGCCAGAAATGGGTTTTTCAGACACACGGAGATTTAAAACGCAGAGATTCATTAAAACCTCGTCGAATTTTTAGAAGATTATAATATTTTGCCTTTGTATGCTGCATAAACGTGAAAGTAAAAAGAACGATGCAGTTCGTTGAACCGTTTAAAAACCGCGCAGATTCATTGAAACCTCGAGGTCGAATTTTTGGGAGATTGCAATATTTTGCCTTTGTATGCTTCATAAACGTGAAAGTAAAAAGAACGATGCAGTTCGTTGAACCGTTTA
>BGPR01018243.1:0-10165 GCA_013235015.1 Araneus ventricosus | reverse complement strand
GTGACGTCTCCCAACCCAACCGGGAGTGCCAGAATAGACCCCTATATGTCTAGAAATCAACTGTAAAAATACTAAAACAAAATTCCAGCCTGCAAAATTATAAATATTTTTTTAATTTTGCACACCTTTTGAGGTCACAGTAATTATTATTTTACGATAGAATAGAGCGACTAAAAAAAAGATGACTTTCTATAATAAATACAAATTGGTGTCTTTTTTTACTACTTAAGAATTATTTAAATAAAAAATTAGAAACTTGAATTATTTCAGCAAATAAACCTCGAATCTAGCTAACTAAACTGAAGAACCTACAGAAATTATCCGAGGACAGTAAGGCCTTCGTAATTTACATAATCTTCCAAACGGAACTGAGAGTTTGCTTTGTAGAACGAACATTTATATTCACAACTATAAAATATATTTACTTATAGTCTAAAAAGCTGATTAAGAAAAACAGAGATTGAAACATTTTCAATTTTTGCTTGCATTGTTATTAACTGTACACTGTCTGTCTTGTTTACTAACATTTGTTTATTATGTTGGTGCTAGTGTGGTAGAGGGAAATAATTATTTTTCACCTTGTAAATCAATGGGAAAATTTCACCTCTAAGCAATGGCTTCGTTAAATTTTTGTCTCCGAAATTGTTTGTCCGTACAAAGAAACTTTCAACAAAATTTTAGCAATGTCAAAAAATTAAAAGAGTTTTTACATCGACCAATCCCAATCAGTACCGGTTTTTCTAATATGTCCATTTCATGCGGACCCGGATTTAATTATATATTACCTTCAAAAAATACACGTAAACTTACAGATATGCAATATTTTAATGTCACCTGCATGTCAAGGTGGACAAAATGCTCCCAGAACAGTATTTTATCAAACGAAAATTCAAGGAAGAGGCAAAGGAACATGAAAGTGCGATTTGCGGAAAATGTGAGAGTGAAAATTCAGTCTGCCAAGAGGGAAACTCGACGAAAAGTGCATAAAAAGATATCCGAAATAGTATGATTTTTCAAAGTTTGCATTACTATTCTGTTCTTTTTCATTGCAGAGTGATTGAAGAAAGCATGCCAAATTCGCTGAATTTTTGAAATATAAATGTTGTCTGGAGTTACTGATTTCAAAGTAACGTTAGACATTGCAGAGTTCTTTAATTTTTATTATTAGTTTCTTTCATTTCATATTTTATTATAGATATCAAAGTCATAAAATTTTCCTTGAATAGTTTTCTTTTTAATCTGTCACTTTGGCTACTTTATAGATGACAAGTAAACTATCTCTGTCCTGTTTTTATATGAATCTTTGCCCAATAAGAGAGAATTAACTCATTTAGCTTTCGGTAAACATGGAGTCTAAGGTGCCAGCCTGCTTCTCGCCAATTTTTCTTAGCGCAGTTTCATTTGCCATCACCAAATACTGTTTTGGATGTGCAGTACACTTTTTATTGCTCTCTTGCTCATGCGTCACCTGAAAAGGAGTGATTGAGCACCCAATGACTGCAGCATTTCAACTGTGTACCGGGCAAATTTTTTAACTCAAAAAAATGTCAGCGACTTCGCTTTCATCATAGCAGGTAACTAGTAGCTCCACTTTTTCATTGAATTTTAGTAATCCAGGTTTTTAAAAAAATTCCGAAAGCAAGAATTTCTGCATGCAATGCCTGCAGCATTTCAAACGTGTACCGGGCAAATTTTTTAACTTAAAAAAACATCAGCGGCTTCGCTTTCATCATAGCAGAATATTCGTAGCTTCGCTCAATGATTGAGAAACAAAACATGCAGAATAACATGCACAGTACTGAACCGATATTCAAACCGAAGAATTCCAAAAGAAGTTTTATTCAAATTCGAATGAATGGATCAATCGTATCGAGAAGATGAACAAAACAGTCCAATAGAAACGAGGTGCAATATAGCGTGATGCTCAAAACACCGATGAAAAGATCAATTTCTGCACATGCGCACATGATTCTCATTAAAACATCATTGCACAACCAAAACAAATGTTCTCTCATCTCCATTCTTGGCGGCAAAGATTTGGCAATTCCAAGAAGAACGAAGTAAGTGGGCACCGTAGACTCCACATTAACCTAGCTTTCATCTGGATAGCAATAGAACACTTCGGTTATAACCAAAGGAATTTTTCTTTTGTATAAGTTCTATCCAGTTTGTTCTTTATTTGATTATAGAGGTGTGTTCGATTTCTGAGACAGAATGTATTGAGTTAAATACTCAACTTGATAAGTTATATAATTTTAATCCTTTTCTTTTTACTTTCTCCTATACAAAGAGAAAGGATTGTAATCGTCAAAAAATTCGAACTCGAGATTTTGACGAATCTCCACGTTTTAGACCTCTCCGAGTCCGAAAAACACAATTTTGGAATTATGTCTGTCTGTATGTCTGTGAACACGATAACTCGAAAACTATTAGATATACAGGGATGAAATTTGGTATGTGAACTTGACACATAATTTGTAGGTTTCTGTCAAATTTTGGACAAAATCCGTCTACGGGAAGTCTGTTTGTCCATGGTCATGCGAACACTATAACTCAAAAACTTGACTAGCTAGATGGCTAAAATTTGGTACACAGTTTTATCGTCATGAATGTAGGTCTGTATAAAATTTTGGGCCAAATCCGTCAACGGGTTGACTGTCTGTTGGTCTGTATAATCGCATACTTGTTAAGCATTCATTTCAAAACTTACCTTCATGTGCATGCGTACTGGTACCAAACGGGAGGATTACGTCACTTTGTCCTTGAGACAGAGTTTGTGATAGATTTGTTTTATCTCCTGTTTTGTTTTCGCTCGCTTGTGCCCTTGCATTAGCGGAGCTTGCTGGAACGAAAAGCTTAAATATTGCTAAGTTTTAATACATAGGCATCTCTTTGAATATGATTCTTCACCTAAATATTTTACAATCACTATAATCTACAATGAAAAACCTTCTGATATTCGTTGCATTCTGGGTTACAGTAGGTTCGATTTTTTTTATCCACACAGGGGGAGGGGAAATGACAAATTTTTTAGCAGTATAAGAGAAAGTTTAGGGAAGGCCACTTCCACTGGTTTGTATAATTATACAAAACTGTTGGTTTGCACATTGCAGGTCTGTCTTGTAGGTATGCTAAGAGACAATAATAATTTTCATTCCCTTAAAATGAATCAAATGACATTGAACAAATTTGTAACTGAAATTGAGAACTGCAAAAGATAGAAAAAATTTTGGGATAAATAAAATAAAAACTATGTATCAATTTCATTAAGAATTTGCAATCCTTCTATTAAACAGTACATTTGCTAATTGCACATGACAGTTATTACATCAATATACCTTTTCTAAGGTTTTTTGCTCTTTACTTTTATATTAAATTTTAATATTTCTTAAATTTTAAATCTTAATCAATTAAGAAAAACCAATTTAAACTCATATTAAATCTTCATTAGTGTTGAATTTAAATTTCATTAATCTCAGTTAACAGTGTTCTTTTATTCTTATTTAATCTTATTTATAAATGTACTACCAGATTCTGTTTATTTTGATATGGGGTCGTCCACAAATGATGTCACGCTGGGAGGGGGTTCGTGAAATTGTGACAAGGGGAGGGGGTAACAAGAAATGTGACATCACACATTTTGGTTAAAATAAAAACATTTAAAATCAGCAGATTAAATTTTGAGTTATTTTGAAATTACCCGAATTTGGGGGTATCTTTTAATCGGTTCTAAAAAAACTTTCATGTGATTTTTTTTTTCACTTATATTCCTTTCTTTTTCAAAAAGGTATTCAGGGTAGGTTCTGAGAATATGATTGCAGCAGAAATTCTTCACCATTAGAAACAAACCTCCCCCTGTCACACCCTTGAAATGTCCAACAAAAGATACGTCGCCCCACCTGGGTGAGTGGTAGAACTGGTAGTGACACAAACAGGTTGATCTTATTGAGGTGCTTTTTTTAAAAAAATTAAATCTGTTTATGAGTATTTTGTGTTCCTAAAGTAAAGATAAGATTTAAAGCAAAATATATCAAATTCCAAAATACTACTGTTTACAATTGCTCTTTTATATTAATATTTTATTACTATTGTATATTAATTAGGTTTTTTGTTGAAAACCTTAATCTTATTTCATACAAAATAAGTACACATATAATCATTATTATTGTTATGCTCACAAATGTCATTAAAACACATAGTTAAAGTTTAAAAATAAAATTTGAAATATGATCTATAACATAGTGCTTTGTTTCTGAACTGCAAGTTTATGTAATATAGTGTGACAAGGGGGAGGGAGGGGGTATAGTGAAGTGTGACACTTTGTGACGAAGGAGGGAAGGGGGGTCAAAAATGTTGAAAAAAAGTGTGACATCATTTATGGACAGTCCCTATAATGTTTAAGAAAAGTTAATGTAATGAGTGAATGGATTACAAGGGCTTAAATCTTCTTGTCCTTCTCCTGTAAACAAGGCATCTTTTATTTTTTTTATTCACAGCTTCCTTTTTGGATGGAAAATAATTTAGGTAAATGCTCCAGTAGTGGGCCACTTACGGGTATTTCCTCAATTATCATCTAAACTTTAGTGAAGTTTTGCTAATCTATATTTTTTTATGGTTGCTCAAACTTTTATCTAAAATAATAATCACCTGAAATATCAAAATAATTCTAATATAATTTTTAAAAAATTAAAAACTTAGATCACTCCTATGCATCAGAAGTGGGCATAGCAAAATTTTGATGTACCAGTAGTGGGCATACCAAAAGTGGGCCACCCAGATTTGTCAATTGTGCCAAAGAAAAAAGAATAAAATCATTATATATAGTAATAATAACAATACATTAACATTATACATTATAAAAAGTACAATAAAAATGGCTTGATATAGATTAAATCTTTCATTTATAGATTCTAGTCGCATGAGATTTACATTTTTTCTCTAGCAGCCAATTTTTTATTAAAGGTATATGTTAATTGTCGATCTTTCATTTTGAGTCTTGGTTAGAGCATTATGGATATTAAATCTTGATATTTTATGTTGAATAAATCTTTTTCAACCATTACAAAATTCTTTTTGTTCTTTGTAGATTTATAGTATTTTTTTTAGCAACTGAGAGAATGCTAGGTCCCTTTTCTACATCATTAATGGCAGTTATTAAGCTATCTTCCAAATAATGTTTTTCTTTCCTTTCCATTGTTCCAAAATGAAAATTCAGTGGTCAATACTGTAAAATATTTATTAAGTAATTGGTCAGAATGTTCCGTAGTGAGCCATTAGTGTATCAGAAGTGGGCCATGTGGCCCACTACTGGTTCTGATAAAAATAAAGCAAATCCAATTATATAAAAAGATTTTACAAGATATAACCTTTTTTTTAAACATCACAAAACAGTCTATTTGAGAGAAAGCATGTGCTCCAGTACTGAGCCCCCTAGGCCCACTACTGGAGCATTGAATAAAACATTGATCCAAAAGTGGGTCTCCCTTCACTATCCATAAATTATTAATATTATTTAATTTAATGATAGTTTTTAATACATTCAGTATATAATCAAATAATATCAATAATAATTCATTTTAAAAACAAATAAAATGTATGCTAAAAAATAGTTGAATGAAGATTTGCCTCTTAAGGAAATCACTAAGAATAGGCTTAAAATACTTCTTTCAGAGACCAACTTCAGCAACAAACTTTCTAGCTCCTAACTAAACAGGAAATGAAGGCTGTGCCTTTGGTATTTAGTTGAAAAGGGTTTCAGCCTATCAGAGGCAGATCTTTTATCTCATTGGAATGTTGAAATTTCTTGTTTTTCAACTTAAAAATTCAAGTAGCCCACTACTGGTACATGGCCCACTACTGGAGCACTTCATGATCGCATTTGCTTAGGAAAATTTTTACCATGACCTCAAAGGTCAAAAATAAATAAGAAAATGACGAATTCATTAATGACAATTATAAGAAAATTGAATTACAACGAATTATTTCATGAATTTATTGAAATATTTTAAATTTATAGTTGATTTTCTCAACATCTTTTTTCCTAGAAATATTGAAGAGTCTGAAACAAGAAGATCATGTGAGAGTTTTCACAATCTCCGAATTATTCTTCTCAACTCCATTTGGAGTCGCAGCCCAAAGTTTATAAAACACTGGACTAGAAATTATCTTATTTTTCACTTTAAAAAAAATTGGAAAGGTTTTAGAAGATATGAGGTTTGAGACATATACTTGCTATTATGCCACTTTATCTCAAATTGAATATAAAAAAAATTTAGAATAAAATCTTAAATTGAAGCTACACACACAAGGAAGTCGACCTCACCACCTGCATGCCTCCACAAAAACAGTATAATGCAAAATGGGAAAGAGAGACAGAGATTAACTTTGAGCACTCTTTTTCCAAACAATCTTCCTTCTCTCTGTCTCTTTTATAAACTCTCTATTTTTTTACAAAAATTATTCTTTAGTGGAGTAAATTTTACAATGTAATGAATTTTTACAATATAATGAAAGAATTATACATAATACAAATAATTTTTATATTATAAAATAGGAATTATTTTGCTTATATTTGTACTTTGCTCTTTGTAGCTAAAATAATGAAGTACTTTTTCATGTTATTAAATTAGTTTTCTGTTGAATTTACTTTTTATGCAGGTATTTGTCTTACCTATTATGATATGTGCCTTGCATTCTCTTTATAGAAAGAAAATATTTTAACAATTCCTAATGGTCTCTGTGTGATAAGGATAGCATCGACACCAGTTATTGGATATCTTGTCCTTTCAGAGCTTTACACATTGTCCCTTGGTCTTGTTATTTTTGCTGGTTTTACAGATATAGTAAGTATAATTTTACTAGGTGATAATTTATTTCAGCTTTTCCTTTTCTGAAATATTCTCTAACAGTATATACTTTTAAAATTTATTTCCCCACTCATGTAATGATCTGATTTTTCATGTTATCATTTAACTGCTAGTCATGTTAAAATATATCTAAAGTGCAGTTCTTAATCGCAATATAAGTGTTGTCACTAGCCATTAAACAAGTCTCGTATATGACAGATGAAGTGCGAAATGTGTTAAATGAATTGTAACCTGAATAAAGTATATAAAATTCCTCATTAAAGGTTTTCCGAAAGATAAAGAAAAGGTAGTTGTCAATATCAAAGAAAAGGAATGTGATGATGGAACCGTTTTTTACCATAGCTGAACTATGAACAAAAATAATTTAGTTTCCGTGATATGATTTTATTTCTTTAGTATCATTATTGTGATTCAAAATTAGTAATGTTTATCATATTCTATATTGTTTATGGAATTTAGGAACTTCTTAAAGTACAAGGTGTGACTAATAAGTAGGGTGGATGATGAAATAAGTCTCACATTGAGTAGGCCTCACATGGAAATTGTTTACAATCCTTCAAAATAGTCCCAGTTGTACACTTCTTCTTCTTGATTACGAGACACCTCGCCCGTGGTCCCAGAGACGAGTCCATTGTCAGGATAGTGCTGAGGGCCCGTAGTCCCAGTTGTACACTATGCATCTCTGACAATGTGTGTACAAATCGTCGAAAGCTCTTGAGAACTCCTCCAGTGGTACATCTTTCAATTCCTGTGTTGCAGCAGCTTGAATGTGCATAATGTCTGTAAATCTTTGCCCTTTTAGTGTGATTTTAGGTTTATGAAACTGGAAAAAATCCAGTGGTGACAGGTCAGGGGAATACAGGGGGTGTGACAGTTCAGTAACACATGTTGAGGCAAAAACCACTTCAATCCACTTGTAGCGGTATGCAGTATTGGCTGTGGTGGGCCGCACACTCCAATGCTCGTCTTTGCCGCTTTCACGCCCAGCACTAAACTTTTTAAACCACACGTACACAGTCTTCAAGGTCATGGTGTCATCTCCATACACCTGCTTCTATATTACATGACTTTTACCTGCTGATTTATACAATTTGTACAAGAATTTCAAATTGATTCTCTGCTCCAAGACACGCCACGAAACCACTGCACAGACAACCGTTGATAACTAACAGTTTACTAACACTCGCAGGTGCATGAAACCACGCACAACTGTTAAACTGAATATTACAGAACACTATGGAGATGTCGCTGATAACCAGGTCGTTCCCATTTTTGATTTGAATGGTGATTCATCGTACTTATTGGTCACACCTTGCAGTATTTGTCCATTCTTAAAAACTTTCCTTTGGTTTTAATATAATATTTTTTAATATATATATATTTTGGTTATATGGTTTACAATTTTATATATAATGAACTTTCCCTTTTATTAAACATGCATAAGTGCTTTCGATTTTTGAAATTTGACAAATAAAGTTACATTTATTAATATTTTGAATCTGAACTGGGGAGGAAACTTATTAAAATTCCAGTTGTTATACAGATACTACCTGGCAATTGTATATTTTTCAAATAGTAATATATGTAAGTTATCATTATAAACTGTTTTCTGTTTTGTGAAGTTGTATGACGATGGAATATATATAAGCAATCGGGTATATTTTATCTCTTAAAACAAATTTGCAGTGTTAATATATGTAAAAGGAAATCTTGCAAGAAAGCATCAAAAGTCAATCAATTTATTTATTATCATTAAAATTATTTATATTAAATTCTAATTTAAAAAGGAGGCTTTGTTCTGGTATACTACTATAGACTAATTCCTGGGAGGAAGCAATTGTTTAAATCTTCTTTCGAGTGGCAGTTCATACATTGCAGCTGTTAGGATGCTATAGCCTGTCCCCCATTGTGCAGTGACACCTTTCAGCATAACTTAAATTTTACCTTTTCTAATTAATTTTGAATGATTTATTTACCAGTACAAAAAATAATACTTAGATTTCTGACTTGATGTAGGTAAGTTTTAACAAGAAATGTTTTTGATTATTTTACATCCCTTACTCTCGTTTGTAGAAATTTACTTAATTGCGGCTGAACAATAAAAAAAATCATCAAACTGTAAAGTTAAAATAATTATACATGCAGGGATGCTATTTTCATATTTATTTATAAACAAATTCTATATATTACAATATTTTGTAATTCATTTTTATTTATCACTAATTATCTTTCATTTTTTATTTATATTCAAATTTCAACTCAAGAAAATATTTTCTGCTGCAGAAAAACATTTAAAACCCTGCATCTAGCATCTCTGGAATGGAAGGAAGAGCTGTATTCGGGACAGTACTTTTCTTCCCTCACAAATTGTGGAGCAGAAGGAATGTGCTTTGTTATTGTGTTTGCACAAAAGCAGGAATTGGTAATACTCTACCAATAGCACCTTCCCTTCATAAACAGTGAGATGGATTGAATATGCTTTTTTACTATGCATACACAGCGGTAGATATCAATACTTTTTGATGGAAGTTTTATCTCTATCAATACTTTCTGATGGAAGTTTTATCTCTATCAATACTTTTTGATGGAAGTTTTATCTCTATGATGAGAGGTATATCATTTTAGTCTATGTTTCCACTGAGCTCTAAAATGAATGCTATTAGGATTATTGATGGATTTAAATATCTCATACCAAATCAAATAAATTAGTGATTATATTTATGCTCAGAAAAAGTTGGGGGTGCTGTATTTCCCCAGTGCCTATGCATGAGCTGCCCTTGCTTCTTTCATATGCAGTATTTTTGCATTTATTTTATGATAGCACATAGGTAACAATAGGTTAACATATAATTACTTGAAACTTTTGTCCCCAAGCATAAATATTGGCATGAAATATTACTTTTCTGTTAGCAGGCTGGTCAGTGAATTGTGGGCAAAATCCAGTAGTGCAGCAATCATACGTATTTAATTTTATAATGTATATAATATTTGAATTCATTTTTCACAGAACATATTTTAAAAAGAAACCCATTTTAGAATTGATTTCTTTGGAACCACTCTATATTCTTGAGTTTTCTTATTTAATTATATGGTTGGAATTTTATTATTATTATTTCTAACAGTAGTGATATAGTAATATTGAAGTTGCTGAGTTTCAAATATTAGAAATTAAAAATTCCTTTCATAATAAATACCAAATAAATTTATTCAAACAAAAATTTCATAGATTATTAAAATATTTCTTTATATCATATAAATATTTTCTTTTTTGTGATATTTTTTATTTAATAATTGTACTT
>BGPR01018242.1:16234-31160 GCA_013235015.1 Araneus ventricosus | reverse complement strand
GTGAACGGTAGCGACATGAAATTTACACACATGGTGCTATTTTCAAATTTCAGAGTTATTTAGTTCTTAAGATATTTAATTAAATAACGAACATTAGCCGCTTTTAAGCCTATTGCTTAGAAGTTTTTAGCCAATAACTTCTGAAATCTTTATTAGACAACAATTATTTTTATGCCATTTTAAAGACCAGAAAATGATCTTTTTAATGCTATTAATTACTTTGCGATGAAATGTTTTTTATGATTGTTAATAAGGTTTAAAAATATTTTTTAACGTAATTTCTAACAATATTTTTTATTCTTATAGAAATAAATTCAAACCAAATTACAGTTTCGCGCGCGGGCTTTCGCAGTGTTAAAGTTAATATAAGAAAATATTGCTTTCTTTGACCATAAACAACAAAGGAGACTTTACACTTCCGTTTTCCTGTTGTGGTAGCATTTACAGCTTTTAATACGATTGCACAGTGATCCAATGACGTTAGTGAATTATTCTCTCGATGTTTTGTTTAATTTCAAGAGTGAGATATTACCGAATATCCTTCTGTAGATACGGTAATGGGCGTTAACAAGGAGCATTATATTCTGTAGTGCTCTTCAAGATCTTAGAATTGTCAGGGGCACCTTCCGACAAGCCTAGATTGATAGTCGGTGTGCCAGTACTACTAATAATTAACCTCGATATACCGAGACTGCGCAATAGCACACGGTTGCAAATTACACATCTGGGTACCAACGTCGCGAAAGCTACTGTTATGACTGCTATAGGGAGAAGAGAGAGTGTTTTAATTCCACGCCTTCCGATAACACCGAAGAATTTATCATCTCAGTTCAAGAGGTAACAAATCCCTGTAAAAATATCATTTGCGAGGCTCAGGGCCAGACACTGAAAGTGGCAAACGTACATTTGGAAAAACCATATTTTTCCCATGGGCAACTATATGTGGCCTGTTCACGTGTGTACAGCCCACACAACCTCTACATTCGTGCAAATAACGTGGTATACAAAAGTATATTAGCATAGGTAAACAATTTACATAACTATATCAGCACACATGTACTTTACACTCCTGTCAGCCGTCCAATTAAGTATTATCAACCGTCAGAACTTTTACTTTGCCCTTTCAAAATGCAACAAAACATTTACATTCGTGAATTAAAAAAAAGAATAATTCAAATTCTTCGCGCACGATGTCGCGGGTAACAGCTAGTAATATAATAAATGCGAAAGTGTGTCTGTCTGTCTGTTTGTTAAGCTTTCACGACCAAACCACAAAACCGATTTGGATGAAAATTGGCAGAGTTGTAGCTTGAAATCCAAGAACGGACATAGGCTAGGTGAAATCACGTTAAATTAATTATTTTTGACTACAGATTAAAAATAATTAACAAAGAAAGCCCAGTGACTCCGAGATTTGCGATGAAGATTATTTTATTTGTCACGTGATCCTTCAGGAATACGAAAACATGTGGAATAAATTATTTTTAAAATCAGCTATCACGTAATCCTTTTTTCCGCTGTAACTTCGGAACAAATTGTCCGATAAAAATTATTTCTATACCATCTTAAAGTTAAAAAGTTTACCTTTGCAATGATACCAATTTATTTTCTGTGACATTTTCCCTTCAATTTGTATTAATTTTTTTAAGTTTAATAGCTTTAATTACGCAGATGATTCTGAAATAACGCAAATTTATAGCAACTCCGTTGCTAGGCAACGGTTAGACTTTGAACTAATTTACCTTTATTTCTGAAAGTTTTGCTTATTTTTATAAATATCTATAAAATAAGGCAGAAATTACATGTATTTGTCTGTCTGTCGGTCGGTCGGTCACAAGAACTCCTCCCAAACGGTGAATGGTAGCGACATGAAATTTACACACGACATTCTAGAGCATAGTTCTAGGTCAGAGGTGGTATTTTCAACTTTCAGAGTTAATTAGTTCTTAAGATATTTAATTAAATATCCAAAATTATCTGCTTTTAAGCCTAATGCTTAGACTTTTTCTTGCCAATAACTTCTGAAATATTTATTAGTTAACAATTATTTTCATGCCATTTTAAAGACCAGAAAAAGATCTTTTTAATGCTATTAATTCCATTGCGATGAAATGTTTTCTCTGATTTTTGTTAAGGTTTAAAAATATTTTTGCAACGAAATTTCTAACAATATTTTTTATTCTTAAAGAAATAAATTCAAGCCAAATTACTGTTTCGCGCGTGGGTTTTTGCCAGTGTTAAAGTTAATATAAGAAAATATTGCTTTCTTTGACCATAAACAACAAAAGAGACTTTACACTTCCGGTTTCCTGTTGTCGTAGCATATACAGCTTTTAATACGGTTACAAAGTGACCCAATGACGTTAGTGAATTGTTCTCTCGATGTATTGTTTAATTTTTACAGTGAGATATTACAGAATATCCATATGGAGATACGATAATGGGCATTAACAAAGAACATCATATTCTGTAGAGCTCTTCAAAATCTTAGAATTGTCAGGGGCACCTTCCGACAAGCCGATATTGAATGTCGGTGTGCCAGTACTACTAATACGTAACCTCGATATACCGAGACTGCGCTATGGCACACGGTTTCAAATTACATACTTAGGTCCAAACGTCATGAAAGCTACTGTTATGACTGATATAGGGAGAAGATAACGTGTTTTAATTCCACGCCTTCCGATAATACCGAAGGATTTATCATCTCAGTTCAAAAGGTAACAAATCCCTTTAAAAATGTCATTTGCCAGGCTCAGGGCCAGACACTGAAAGTGGTAGGCGTACATTTGGAAAAACCATATTTTTCGCATGGGCAACTATATGTGTTCTCGTGTGTCCAGCCCAAACAACCTCTACATCCGTACAAATAACGTGGTATACAAAAGTATAATAGCATAGATAAACAATTTACATAACAATATCAGCATACATGTACAGCACACTCATGTTAGCCGTCCAATTAAGTATTATCAACCTTCAGAACTTCTACTTTCCCCTTTCAAAATGCAACAAAATATTTACATTCGTGAATTAAAAAAAAAGAATAATTCAAATTCTTCGCGCACGAAGTCGCGGGTAACAGCTAGTATATATATATATATATATATATATGTAATCTCTAAACGTTCAGTTATTTTTTGATCTAATAATTTTAAAACTATAAAAATAGCTTTAAAAATGAATAATTTTATTTTTATTGCACTTAATCAGGTATCTGAAATATTAAGAATATTTAACCATGTTAGTTTAATAAACACAAGAATTATCTGCTTTTAAAGTGAACATTGAAAACAGAAAAATGCGTCTCAAACCCTTAGAAGGTTAATGAGATATGAGATTAGCTCTGCAGAGGTCCTGTAACGCAACACATGACTGTGGTTGCAGCGAAAGTTACTTTCAATCATCCTGATAAGACAGTGTGGCAAGTGACATTTCCGTGTGAACTAAATAATAGGATTAGTATCGGATTCATCACCCTATCGCAAGCTAGGCTGTACAGATCATAGCATACAGATGAAAAGAAACTTATTATAATACCAAATAACATTGTTTAGCAACAGCGTCACTTGGTACACTACCGTATCAAGATTGACAGTTACTTTTGTTGCGTTCAGAATTATTTGCCCCGATTAGTTGATGCTCGGCAGAACTAGTTCCGGATACGCCACATGTCGTGTTTTTTTAGTTTACATATCATCCATTAAAACCAGTGATAAAAATGTGTTTTATGATTTAATTATTGATGCAATCTTAATTTTTTAGCACATGATGGTTTTAATGCAAGCCTAACAACACACAAAAAGTTTTCAAATACACACAAACCACATAAATTAACACTATAGAGAAACGTGACTTATATTTTTTGATACCTAATAAGCACGATTAGAACGTACTCTTACTAAAATAAATGTTAAAATTCACTTAATTTTATTTACCTGAAGCGGTAGAATAAGACTAAATGAAAAACTGGAAACGAAGGTTGCTACACTATGAGGAAGACTATACACATGTTTATGTAATTTTTATGCAAGAATTGAAACGAGGGAAATGTATACGATCAAAGGCTATATTGTGCACCCGTCACTAGGGCATTGCATCAAAAGATGAAATCACTTCATATTAGTTATTGATGCAACTGCATGATAAGTAAAGCGTAAAGATGTCCGAATGCTTTTAATTACGTGGCGTGTATCAAGTTACATTATATTACAATTCTAATTTTCATTCAAATAATGTGAAAAGCGTAATCTAAGTTATTGTTATTTATGATGCCCAGTGTACTGCAATTTAAATTATGTTCTTTATTTATAGGTATGAAGGGGTATTTAAACTATTTCTATCCTTTATGCAGTGCACTATATATTTTTGAAGAATCAAGTTCACAAAATATCAACTTGTGGAAAAACCTTAATTTTTTTTATCTTCGCTTAGAGAACAACTGAAATTCTGCTCGCTACAATGCTGATATTTTTCTGAATCTTCACAGAATTCAGTTGAAATTTTTATATAATCTTCCCTATATCCCTTTGCAGTTATGAAAGAAAAAATATGCCATGTTTCGCACATGCGCAGTTAAAAATTATTCACTAAAAATACTAATATTTCCTTTAATATTCAAAGTATTTGTTTCGAATTTTAATACAGTGCTTCACTTACATATTTTTATGTATTCAGCAAGTTTCTTACCATTTGGTTGAAGACTCCGGATGTTATAAGCAAAACACTTGCAGAAATATTGGGATTTTTAAAGAAAATCTTGATATATTCCAGGATACACATGTTATTTTTACGAAAAAGCATTGATTGCTCACAGAAAAAAAACATTGATGAAAGTTACATAGAATTATCAGGTTTCTGTGGAAAGTTGTGAACTCAAATCGTTTTCTTCTTCATCAATTTCTGGTCGGTCCCTTAAATGCCTTGATGACCGAATCTTCACTGTAAAATGTGAATTCTCACGATTCTTCACAAATGGTTATGAACTATTTGATCCATGTTAACTCTAAAGGTTTCCCATTTTATACATTGTGCAACATTTTTGACCTGTGAGTATAGTAAAAGACAATTTATTGATTGTTTATTCAATGTGACGCCAAATATCTTTTAATATTGCATTTGAAGATGTGAAATTCAGATAGTTAAAGTAGAGGGATATTATGAAAATTAAGAAAATTGTAAATTTTGCTTCTCCTGTTTCTTAGACACAAAGGACCAAATAATTTTTAACATACTCTCAGCATTCACTTGACTTAATAACCTCCGAAACTGGAAAGGCATTTGAAATTTCAATTTTTAAATGAATAATTCATATAAATCTAGAGCCGAACAAACTAATTAAATGCAAAGTATTGATAGCAATATATCGAAATTCTATCAGATTACTCTACTGTTCGGTCGTGTGACTTCAAAATGGGAATGTAATTCTTTCTTGCATCGTGAACTTCCTTACTGTGACGTGAATCAAATTCATAGTCCATAATAAGTTACATTCAATTAAGCCTTTTATTGGTTTGTGGTCAGTTTTTCCTAAGCGAGAGGCTGATGTTGACTGAAACCGACTCGCATTCTTATAAGACACACTCGGTTTACACATAGACACCTACTCTTTGGTGATAGAGCACCCATGTGCCCCAAGTTCAACTTACATTTTATCATTTTTTAATCGAATGCTCGTCTTTTAATTTTTATCGAATTCATTTCTTTCAGTACTTGTTTTCCACGCTGTCTGAATTACTGGTTGGGGAACACTCACCATTCAAATATTTTTAATTTCTTAAAAGCTGTAAGCTTTTTTTGCATGTGTTTATGTCATCAACCGTTTATTTGTTCGTTAGAGTGTCTATTTAAATTTTGAAATTTTACGTCTCGTTTACCTTCGTTTCTAACCGTTTTATCTTCCTATTTCTGGTAAATTCTTGATTTTCAACAGGTTTTGAAATTTCAGCACAATTCTTCTTCAATTTTAACACAATTGTTCTGTTTTTAACCATTTTCGTGACTCAGTGTAGCCAAAGCTGGCTCTTGCGCCAAGATATCCAAAACAACCAACCAACTATTCAAAATGGGACGTAAATATAACTCAACTGTAGTGTTTGTTAAAATATATTTTATCGAAAAAGGTTATATTACATGAATGATAAATTATTATTCTATTTTTTCAGTTTTTTTTGAAGTTGAATAGCATAATTTTAAAATGCGTAGGAGCCTAGGAAAGTTTTATCATCTGAAATTAAAATAACAGAGCAGAATAATATAGAATACAGTAGTTGTTTAATGAAAATACTTGAATGTTTAAACGAATTGCCAAATCATTTTTGACCTAAGTAGTTTCAGAACACATGAATATGTCTCTGTCGATAATATTTTTAAATGTATTCGAAGAACATTTAATTTCATTAAATATTTTGTAAAAAAGAAACAAATTTATGGTAAGATAACACAGAATTTTTGAAATAATCCTGTAAACCTGCGGTTCATGGTGATTTTAAAAATATTTTCTGTACTATGATCTATTTAAGGGATTTTAACTCAAGGTTTCCTGGTCGTAGTTTATCTCACTGTTTTGAAAATTAAAATACATGAATGAGTTCCACAGCCTGAAATATATGAGTTTCTGAAGTTAAGGTTTCTGAATGCAGCCACAACTTTAATCTTTATTTTATATTGTATTATATACACAGAAGAACTCTTTTTTTGGTTTATCATATTTAATTTCCTTATTTGTTACAATAAGTATCTAATATTTGGTTCAGCGAAAATAAAGCATTTATGATAATTCCGCCATCATCACATTTATGTATTTAATTTATTAATCTGCGGAATAATGCTCAAGAATTCTAAAACGCATGGCAGAATTTTTTGAAACATGTGCGAAAAATCGCTTGAAGCAATATAAAACAATAAGATTAAAAACTACTGAAAACATTTTTTTTATCTTCCATGTTTCACTTTAAAACTTCTGAGAGTATTCATCTATTACTCATTTAAAATCCTATAAATATACAAGGTCGAATCTTCAATAACTGGAAGCATTTCGACTGTTTATGTTGGACTCTCAAATGGTTGATTGCAAGTAATAATGAAACAATTTTCCACTTCTACAATGAAAAAACAGATATTTCATATTTCACTACGCAAATGTCCTATTTTCGCAAACGCCAAAAACAAATATCCTTGTTTAAGAAAGATTTAGTGTTTCGTTTTCAATCTAAATAGTAGAAAAGTAAAATTACAAAAAAATTCAAAAATCTGTTCGAAACGAAATCAATTGCAAAAGTGGTTAAAAAGACGTTAATGGATCTTTTGTGGATTCATAAATGGAAAAGTTAATGATTTAAAAAGAAAATGCGGAATAATAATAATATTTATTAAATTTTTTGACAAAATGAAAAAAAAAGAAAACTGAGGTAAAATTCTCTAATTAAATTCAAAGTTTCTTATAGCAGCATTTATTTTTGGTATAATGCCAATTTAATATTTCAGTGAACAAAGGAATCAAAGCTAAGATAACAATCTTCTTCAAATTCAACAAAAGCGTACTATTTTTCTATTTTAAATTAAATCAGACCAGGTCTTCTCCATAATATACATCTCCGTAGCCTCTCAACAAGGCATTGTATCCTAAAGCACTTCCATAACCATAGCCAAGACTTCCTAGGCCATAAACTCCATATCCACCATATCCCAGTCCGTATCCTCCATAGACAGGAACTCCATATCCGGCACCCACTCCATAGTTGTTATATAGATAATTTCCTCTGCCATCAACGTAACCATATCTTCCTGTTACAGCTCCAAGGCCGTTTCCAGCTTCCTGTCGGTACTGGTGGCTATGATGATCCCTTATGGCATATCCGAAATCGTAAGGCTGGGCATAAGGATAACTCTGTAAGAAATAGTTTGTTAAAACAATATCAAAGTACTTCTCCTTAAAATTAATGTATGTCTTTTATAGTTTTTTCCTATATCACGTAATTTATATAACACAAAGAATTTTGATTTAATTAAAGTGTTTAATTTCAGCAAAATCCTGAATTACAAACCGATTTTTCTATAAAAATTTCAATTTAATAGGCTAAAAGATTTTAATACGTCCTTGGCTAAATGTTTTTAAAATGTTCAACGTAAGAAATTATGCTTTCTACAGTTTACAGGAAAGGCTAAAATGTCTGAAATAGAGTACATTAGTGAGAAGATCAAGGATCTAATTCCACATAAGTATGGGTGCACAAATTTACATTGAACGTCTTCAACAAAGAATGTTATTTCTTTGACCGGAATATCAGTTAGTATGATCGCTAAAGTACAGGTTAAGTAATTGAGTATCTAGACATGTTCCGGGAAGAGGGATATTGATGTTCGAACTTATATCGCTGTAAATACAAGGAACGGTTTCGAAGAAAAACTTTAGTTGCAGTTAAATTCTTTGTTTCGAAAAATGGTAAACAAAGGAAAATTAAAGGATAAGGAGTGCAGAAGAGGCAGTGCAGAATAGTTTGTTAGCTATCTTAATAAAAGTACGCATTTAGAAAAATCAAGCAGTTCTCCACTTCATCCTCAAAGTTATGCAGGCGAATTAAGCATATTAAGACTTTAATAACTTAAAAATAATATTGAAAAATAAACAAAATTGCTGACATTTATAAAATCAATTTGATCAAAATTAGTCTACATTTTTCAAATTGACAGTTAATAAAATGGTAAAATTTCTTTTTCAACAACTTCAGATAGTCATTGACATAGTGTTACTATAAATGGGTAAGAAAAATTTAAATTTAAATTTGAAAATACTAAAAAGCATTTAAATACAAATTAATGACATTCATTTGTACATCGAAATCTAAAAGAAATTTAATCATCTTCATTTGAATGAAGATAATAATGTCTTAAGTATATCTCAAAGAATTGAACTTAATCATTTATACTATTTTTCAATTGTGAAAAGAGCAAAGATGATACTCACTCCATGAGCCAAAGCAATGCAAGCCAGGATGACAAGAAGAAACATCTTCAAAAAAAGATAAAAGGATAAATAGATCATACTTCCTTTTTATCATTAATTACGAATTTGACACAGAAAGATGCTAAATGTCATTAATTTAAATAAACTGATTAAAAAAATAATGTATTTATTTATTACAGACTTGTATGAAAAAGTTGCATAAATACATTTTTTTTACAAAATATTAAAGAAGCGAAACAAAAATTAAAATAAAATAAAAATAATTCATTGATATGTTTCAGGAACGTCAGAAAGTACAGGATGGTTATAAATCATATGACACATTTCAAAAATTAATTAAAAAAACCCTACTAGGTAGCAACTTTGTTTTTTTTTCAAAATGAGAGAGTAGCTAAAATAGTATTTTCAGCTAGGTAACGCGCCGTTACGATCCACTAAATCTGAGCAATCCAACGTAAATGTAAAAAGGGCTACCTACGGTGCAACAAAAGGCACTTCTGGCACGTTATAAGCATTTATAAAGCCTTTGAATGAGAAATTAAAGGGAACAGGAAATGTGTATCAGTGAGGGAGACTTTCATTCCTTTATTGCCCATACAAACGCTTAATGGAGTTCTTACTTGAAGATCGAAAATTTCGAAACTCTAACAGAATAATTCTTGAACTATTACGACTGATTTGCTTCCGATCCAACCAGAGACGGTTCACACATGCCTTCTTCTGCTCAGTAGCCATTTTGAAACTTGAGTTCGATTGCGCAGATTTAGTGCACCGTAATGGCGCGTTTACCTCTCTGAAAAAAAATCCAACTTTTTAAGCTACTGTCTCACTTAAAAAAACGAATTTGTTACATTGTAGGTTTTTTATTAATTTATGAATGGGTCCAAAAATTTATGTCCACCCTGTAATACTTACTTAAAAAAGTCTTATCTCTTTAAAATAACTCATTGTAGTAGCAAATTGTAAATGAAGGTTCATGGACAATTTGCAAATGCCGATTAACAGAAAAGAAATGCCAAATGAAAATAGTTAAATTAAATACAGTTAAATAAAAATAGAGAGGAAAAAGGACCCAATTTTTTATATGTAAAATTTAAACATTTAGAAAATATGAAAGACCATCAGAAATAAAAGAGAATAAAATTACTGCAGAGTTATTGACAGGTTTTCATGAAATCTATTTCGATGCAAAGATTTTGATAACAAAAACTCTAATTTAAATCTAGACTCTACATATAATTGGATACCAACTTGAAAAAACGTATTTTGAGATATAGCTGTTTTGTCAAATCTTTAATGAAAAAATTAAATTAAATAAAAGAGTATAAATGTTCTGATTTAGTTTAGTTTAGTTTGATGAGCTTTCTGTTTGGAAGCTAATAGGAAGGAACTACACTATTTGGAGACCGACCTCAACATTTTGAAACAAGATTAGATGATGTGGACGACACTTGATCCAGTAGTCCTCCATCGAACTTCTACACTACACGAACAGAAGTACGTTTGATTCATAACAGATTAAATGTGTACCCGTCCCCATCCCTGGTGGATCTTTGATGGAATCAGATCTCGAAGCCGAGACTTTTCGAGACCATTGTGGTGTGCTTTATTCCTGGCGTATTCAAATCTATATATATAAGACACTAACGTGCATGGCACAAAAATTGTTCTTATTACTTATTGTCGAATGGCAACAGTCTAATGTAAACAAACCGCCGCCACAGTGGAGTATATGTACCAAAATCCTGGCCAAATGTCCAAAATTTGGAATGTGCTCAACAATTGTAAAAATGGTATTTTATAATAGCTGACTAATTGGTGCGTCGATTAACGTTCATTTCCGGAACATGAGTCATATCCTTTAGCTCCTAGCCTCAGTTGAAAAACAGATTTATTCATTAGTGAACGTAGTTTTGTTCATATTTCAGCTTTACTGTAACGTTTAAATATATCTTTTTTGTGGTTATATAAAGTGATGGTTTAAATTTAAATAAAAGTAAGATATTTGTTTTAAATTATATATTCATTCGAATATATTTATTTTTCACATAATAAAAAATTTCAAAAGTTAAAAAAAGTTAATTTTTATGCCTTTTTACCTCTAATTTATACATTGTGAAAGCTTTTTAAAGGTTTACCGGGCTTTGCCGGGCCCATTTTAAAGTATAGACCTAATATTTATAATACTAAGGACCAATTTCAAAGATATAATCGTGCGCAAATTTGCGCCATTTTTTTATATAATTTTTTTTATAAAATGCCTTTTTTTATTTTCATGACTTTATTATATTTTTTGACATAAAGTGAGTTTACTTACTACTTCTTAGGGTCGATCTCGGATGTTGGAGGGTTGTAACCCTGTAATGGGAAAGTTGTCGGTATGACAGGGGAGTTCGTCTACAGTGCCAGTGTTAATTGTCGCGGAGGCTAGTCCTGCAGTGTACTCCGCATGTCTAACTTGGCCGTGGTTTCCGTTTATGATTATCATACTGCTAAATTACTAGCCGAATCTGCGTGCACTTTATACATGAAATATCATATATTATAAACGAAGAAATTCAGTACATTACAGAAGTACCAACTGAGAGTAGAGCATGAAAGGTTAAATACTCTGTTCTACTGATAATGGGCGATGGAATTGCCTGTAATATTGCAACAGGGGCAACATCTACAATTAGGTGCTACATCAGTGGACTTTCATCATAAGTAATAAATTACATAAGATATTTCTAGGAAACCAAGTTACTTCGAAATTTTGTCTGTTAACTTTACTTACACGCAGACAATTCTTTAAGTCAGAACTTCATTTGTCATACAGAATGCCAATGCATAAGTCATAGGCGAGAATGAAGTAGAGAAAAGAATTGTAGGAGGCATTAAAAAGAACATCCTTAGAAAGTTCAAGAGGGAACTGGGACTGCTTCTTGACAATCCGATGCAATGCTTTCGAACATCAAATGATGGGAATATAACTAGGCGCTTTTTTTCAGATCTAGAATTCTTCTTAGATTGCCTCACGAATTACTGTAGTAGTTGTAGAATTGATTAAATGATTGATAGTGATATTGGAAGCTATATTAAATGGGTATCACATAGATGAAAAAAGTTCTAAGTATATACTAATGAAACAAGATCTACATGAACCTTTATAATTGCACCCTATGACTTCAATAATGTACAAAGTTTTGATAATTAAGTTCACTAATTATTAAAACTGTAATTAAATCCACTGTAATTCAGCAAGTGGAGAAATACATATCAGCCAGCTGTCAGAAGAAGCTACCAAAGCCAGAAACAAATACTTTAGGTTGTACCGTTCGAATTACTCCAGAAAGTTCAATAGAGAAGTTTTTAACATAGATGTTTTGAATATGTCTCTTTTAAGCAGTGATTCATTTATGATCTGGGCTTGACAAAGACCAAGTGAGATACTTTGTATTAGCACTACAACTTCCTCAAGAAACTTCTGAGGGCGGTCCTTCTAATAAACATCAAATTGCGAATTATGAAAAAGAAGAACAGAGCTGTAAGGAATCAGATTAAAGCCGTTATTCTATCCTAGGAACTGGAAAACATGTATATCTATATTGTAATGCCTCAACTTGGCAAACTCTAAATGTAAACATGCATTATATATATATATTTATCTCAATAGATAAAATTTTATAGATAATTTAACATTAACCTATTTAATTAAAAATTACATAAAAGTAAAACAAATCTAACAACATTTACTTTCCTCTTATAAGCAGTAAAGAGTTGAGTAAACTTTGTATTTTATATTTTACTTTTTAAAAAAACATGTTCTGTGTTTATGAGTTTAGTTAAGTGTATTTATTAATATAATGTAAATCAAAAGTCAACAGCATTGATTGTAACTTTTAAAAGGATTTACAGTACTTTTGGCCAGGATTTGGCCACAAATACTCTACTGTGCGCCGCACGAACGTTTCAGACTGCTTCATTGAACGTTTTTACAGCTGCACTTAATTCCAAGCTTCGCCTAGCTATTTAATTGAGCTGCAAAATATTTTTAGAAATGCTCGGAAGAGGTCTCGCCTTTTGCCACCGAAACCTCCATTCAATCAGAGGAAAGCAGATGTAAAAAAATCAAGATGATAGAAATAGGCATGAAACAGAATGTTTAAGAACGCAAAAATAGGCTTAACTGCAGTCAGACAGGTAATCGCTACGACTTGCCTATGGAAATTGATTTTAAACATGCAATACTTGTTTAAGATTTATTGTCATGTAATGTATATAATGCATACATGGAAGAGATTGGTAGTTTTCATAACTTCTAGCTATATTAATATGACAGGCAACCATTTAAAAGTCAAAGGCGGCTAGTAATAGTTAGTGCATTTTAAGTATTTTGTTTTGCAACGTATTGAAGTTGATATTAAATTACACAGCTAAATAACTATACACATTAACGCTAACTATACACTCTCCAATAGTAAATCTAAAATTAATAAAATGGTAGCTACTTTCCTATTGGACAAATGTGAACAGTTACAACAGCAATAAATTTGAGATAATTGAAAAACAAAATCATTTACTTTGTAATACTGTTAGAACATCACTCACCTTTATTTTTTGTTCCGTTTCAACTAAGGACAGTTTCTTCTTGGAAATGATGTTTCTTCATTGAGTGTGCCTACTTATATACTCAAGAGTGTCACTCAGCTGTTGAAAAATATTTTTGTGCAATTAAATGCATAAATTCTTGCAGTTGTTTATCATAATATTTTAATTTAAAATGAGCAACGGAAACGGATTTAATGCAAATTATAAAGATTAAAATAAATTATTTTCAAGTTTCTAAAGATTATTTTAAAGATTTCATTAAAGATTAAGTTGAATAAATTATTTTTAAAAAAATTGATAAAATAATTAAAAATCTCTGATTTTTATCCTAGTGCTTGACGTAAGGAATATAAAGGGAAGTAATGATCTAATAATTTTCATGTGAAATTTCGTTAATAGTTGTAAATTGCTAATAGAACTTATCCAATATGAATTTAAATGTTTGTTTTTCAAATTACAATTTTATTCCAATCTAATTGTCCGTTAGAAGAGAATATCGAGATCTGAAAGACGAAGCAGAAGTTGCTAACCATTTCGAGACCAGCTTATTTTGCATTTTCTTATTGGATTTGGTGACAAGAGAAAAAGGTCTTAGCAAAGAATGTTATTGATACTTAATATGACGCTAGAGGTCATCTAGTTTTATGAAAATTCTTGTCATTGCTTCAAATTTCTTAATAATCTTTGCGTTTCTGCTTTTGAATGAGAATTCATAGATAATTTTGGATTAGTTTCGAAGCAAGGGTTTTGTTTGTTTAAAAATGGATTATAAATGGCTGTTATTTTTTTATCATTGACATTGATTTCACCGATAGAAATCGGATACGCAGAAGAATTCTTCAGAATTTCTTCTGAAGCATTTCCATAAAGCCGAAATGTATAAAGCGTGATAATAGATTTTATAGCTTGTTTAAAGATATTTGTGGAAAACAAAATAAATTGCAGAAGAAATGAAGTGAAATAAATAAATAATCAGTTCAAAATGATAACAGTAATAAAATCTGCGATAAAAGAATCAATTTACAGCAACTTCTAAAATTTTGCACACTTCATTTTGGTTAGCTAAAATCCTGTAATATCAGCGTATAAGTTCAATACTATGCAGCGGGACTTTGTGGAGATATCTTATAGTAATATCAGGGTATCTCTAGATATAAGAAATAAGAAAAGTAATTTCAAGAATTAAGTAAAAAACATGAGAAAAGAAATTTATATCAGGTTCCACATATTTAAAAATCTGGTATATAAGGGAAAAGTTGAAAACTTTTAATATTTTTATTAACATATCAATTACTTTTATCAATATATCATATATCAATATGTCATATATCATATATCAATATATCATATATCAATATATCATATATCAAT
>BGPR01018242.1:4525-16224 GCA_013235015.1 Araneus ventricosus | reverse complement strand
CAATATATCATATATCAATATATCATATATCAATATATCATATATCATATATCATGTATCAATATATCATATATCAATATATAGAGTCAATTATTTTTATTAATACACATTAAGTGATCGGAAATTCTTTCAGTTAAATGCTTGATGTTTCAAGGTTAATGTGAAGAAGACAGCTGATTTGATTTTAGTAAATGAAGAAATAAAAGTGCATGGAAACAACTGGTAGCAGATGCATTGAGTGAAGTCGAGTTTCTTTCATGTTTATAAATTCTTTCTAACTTCACGATTGCCTTTCTTTTACGTTTCAATAAATAAATAATCTTTACAGGGTAAAAGAAATTATTGCCTTTAACAACTCTTATAACAACTCTCCTTCGGATCCTAACAGCTATATAAATATTTAATTTTTAATGTTCAATAATACAACTTTCAAACTGACATTCATATACCTCTAAATAAATTTCTTTAAAGGTGTATACGTCCTTCATTAATGAAACTGAAATTTATTTCAAAAATAACTTCCACAAACTGTAAAATGCACTTTTTAACTTTTATTTTCACTTTCACTGACGTTTTTTAAAAACCATAGACTTTTAAAAAAATATGCTTTAGTTGTTTGAATTCATTTAAAGTAGTAACTTTTTTTCGTATAGCCGTTTTTAATTTTTATAAAACTGCTCTATCTTCTGTATTACGATCAGACCTAAAGTGCATATGAAAATTGATTGCACATAGTGTTCATTCCATAGAAAAAGTTGTATTAGAAGAATACATAGATATTATTCTGTGAAATGTAATGTGAAAAGGCAGGCATAATTTGGAAGAGTCGAAACTGATAATATTTGTTACTGAAAAAATTCATTGCTACATGATTGTCTCACTTTTTATTACGCAAAACACACTTAGAAGGATTGCAGTAGGCTACTTCTAGCAAAGCCTTAATGAAGTAAATTATTCCTCAATTTATTATGGAGAATCGATATTTTTTTTTTGGTCGGATAGTACAGATGTCGAATAGATGTGAGCCGGATAATCGAAAGTCTATTGTAATGCAAAACAAGTGAGTTTTGGTCGAACATCAAAACAATATTTGCAAGCAAATAAATACACAGACAGAAACATATTATAGAGTTTAAAGTCCATCGAGTTAATTCCTCGAGTAAATAATCATTTTTAAACATCATTAAAAAACAACTAACAACAAGTTTGGTTCGAAACTTTTTAAAAAATGTCTACGAATTCTCACTGTATACCAGTAATGTGTACGGACTAATTTTCATCGTTGACATGAATTTTCATAAAAGTGAGATTATGACTTTATTCTTCATATCAACAAGATGGTGAAGCTTTGGAATCTTTCGAAAACATTAAAGAAATTATAAAATAAGGTGGTCTCTAAACAGTCACACTAACTTTCGCTTCGTCTTTCAGATCTGCAGCATCATGGAAATCATTAAAATTGTCATCAGACAAGCTGTGAGAAAACATTGACCTTTAACAGAAGAGAAGAGTAACTAACAATTATTTAATAAGTGGAAGATTTTGCAAAAATCATTATAATGAAAAAATAAATATTTACGAAGAGATTTAATGAGTTTAATTAAACATTTACAGCTATTTACAAAATTTCGCGAGAATACTATTGAATTATTTTATTTACGTAGTATGTTCTTTATGTCAAACAGCAAGACACATATCAGAGATTTTTAACTATTTTATCTAGTTTTATTTATTATTTAAAAGATAATTTATTCAAATTTTATTTTAAACCTTTTAATCCGCATTAAATAACACGATTAAGATAAAAAAGAACTAAATGAATTTATAGATTTGATTGAAAAAAATAATTTTCCACGACAGAGTGACAGTCTTGAGTATAAAAATGTCTTGCTCTATACATGAAACATCATTCCCAAAGAAACCGACTTTAATGCAACGGAAAGCAAACTAAAGGTAAGCGAAACTGTTTCAATATTACTCGACAACATGAGTTTTTTTTATAATTTTCGGACTTACAGCAGTTATGATTGCACTCATATGTATAATAGGAAATAATCTGTCATTTTAATGGATACGGATTTACTATTATAGTAAATAGAACCTAAATGTGTGTAGTTAGCTATACTTTATTATAAAGACTCAAATTCACTGTATAACAAAATTAATTAATATTTGAACAATTCAGGATTAAAATGCATCTCAATGGCCTCGTGGCAAAGTTTCAGCTTCGAGATCTGGTTTCGCCAAAGATTCGACATATATGGGGGAGTGTTAAATAAAATTTTGATCAAACGTAATTCTAGACGTAGTATAATTCTAACGAAATAAACATAGTATGGAAGATTGGATACGCGACTGCTGGCTTACGTGTCATCTTTATCATCTGAGCATTATTCAGACTTACGAGGTTCATTCCAAAAAAAAAGTTAATAGTTCAATGTGCCACCTGTAGATTCAAACCACAGCTTTGATCTAACTAAACTAAGGCAAAGCACGGCTTTTTGCCATTTTTACTTAACTAATTCCACTTTTTTGTTTTTAGCTAATTAAACTTTTTAAGATTAATGATTTGGCACAACAGCTCTATCTCAAAATGTGTATATTGAAGTTGGTTCCGAATTTCGTTGAAGCGTTTAGATTTAAATTTGATTTGGATTTAAATCTAAATTTTGACATCGGAATAGGTTTTATGAAACCCTGTCAATAATTTTACAGTCATTTTAAAATTTCAGTAATTTTATTTCTGATGGTTTTTTGAATTTTTTAAATATTTAATTTTTAAACATCCAAATTTTCTCTCTTCTTACTCTCCATTTTATATTAAACTTGTTAATTTTTCATTTTTTCTCTTAATCAACATGTAGATATCATCTATGAACTTTTATTAGCAATTTCCTATTATAATAATTCATTTTAATTAATTAAAGCTTTCCTAGAGAATTGTTTTCTGACATGCTTGAAAATTATCATTTAAATTTAATTTAGTTAATTTCATTTTTATGTTTCTCCATTTCAATATTTTGAGCAAATATATATCATTTTTATATAAGTTTCTAATAAATCAATGTTTTTTAATTTAGCAGTGCATTTAAATTAATTAAACAGTATATTTAAATTCACAAATTTTAATGACAACATAATTAAAATTTAAAAAAAAATATATAATCTGTTTATTCTTTATATTTCTAGATGTTTCTTCTTGTCATCCTCGCTTGCATTTCTCTGGCTAATGTTCATGGAGTGAGTATCAACTTTGTTTCTTTCAAAACCGAAATTTAATATAATTAATTAGGTTTCCTTTCTTAAAGATAGCATACACTAAAATGAAATAATTATCTTTGATAATTTTGACTGAAATACAATAAGTGGCGAAGATGAACTGGGCATCAACTTTGAAAGTTATTATTAATTATTCTTAAATATCATAATAAAGTGAATTACTTCTTTGGAAACTGAAGATCTCAGGGCAAACAACTTTTCAATTATTTGTGTTAATCCATGCACAATAACTCTAAACCGTTGTTAGAAGAAATTAATTTCTGCATCTTCAAATTACGGCAAAAGAATAGTTAAGATAGAGTTCAATGTTATTCAAATGGAGAATAAATTCCTTTCAGAGAGACTAAAGATGAACATCGTTAATATATATAACTTTCAAATTTTTGCCACATTTAAAATTTTTGCCTGTTAACGGTAAGTCTGAAATAGACCTGCTGAAATTACTGAGAAAATAACTAATTTTTCTTCTTTAATAAGTGATAACTTGAAATATTTAGACGACTTTGGAAAAATTTACCTTTATAGTTGTCATAAATTACTAAAAGAGTTTCGTTATGTTATTTCTAGGTTAAGTTTTGATAATTAGCTGAGGTTTGAAACTGTTTCATCTGCAGCATAACCCTGAGAATTAAGATACGAATTACTTGATTTTTAGAGAGATAGTCAAATCAAATGTACTTCCTTTGCAAATTTTGCATTTGTATACTAATACAGCCAACAAACGTTTCTGTAAGCTCTGTAACCTATTCTTTGAATTTCCGTTGATTTCAGTTCTTTGTAATCGAGGAATTTTCTAAACGACGGAATAAAGACTTCCTTGAAAACATTTATTTGTATTTTAAAGTGATAGTAATGTTAATGTTAATGTGATTGTATTGTTAATGTGCATAGTGATGTAAATGTTAAGAATTCACATGTAACTGTTGAAAACTATTACAATGAAGGCATTAAATTTCCACGGAAGCATCTTCCAGTGGAGAATGGTCATTGATATTCACACTTTTGCACTTTCCTTTTTTTATGTCATACCTGGAGACTGGATAAAGTATATTTTTTTACATTCAGTACTTTCAAGTTTGCTCGTATATTGCTTTGCAAATTTATAAAAAAATTGCTTTGTAATGCAGTGTTATTATAAGCATGAAAACAAAGCAAAACTCTTTATCAAAGTAAAAATCCTCTGTGTCATATAAAATCCGTGATAGAGAACACAAATTTTCTAAGACTTACATTATTTTTAAGCCGAAATATTTTTTTTCTTACAGAGTTATCCTCATGCCCAGCCTTACCGGTTCGGATATGACATCAGAGACCATCACAGCCGTCAATACCGAGAGGAAGCTGGAAATGGCGTTGGAGCTGTAGCAGGAAGCTATGGTTACGTTGATGGCAGAGGAAATTTTCAATACAAGAACTATGGAGTAGGTGCCGGATATGGGTTTCCTGTCTATGGTTATGGAATCGGCGGATACGGACTGGGATACGGTGGTTATGGACTTGGATATGGAGTTTATGGCCTCGGAAATATTGGCTATGGTTATGGAGGTGCATTAGGATACAATGCCTTGTTGGGAGGCTACGGAGCACTTTAGGAGCTGTCTTGGTCTGATTTCATTTGAAATTGAAAATGCCGCCTTTTTTCCTAGTAGATTTTGAAGAAATGTGTGATATTAGAGCCTATAAATTTTTCTTTCTCTAAAATATTGTAATTTTAATGTGCTTGTGTCAATTTACTTAATTACTGCCATAAGAAAATTTTCATTTAAAAAGAAATTTTGATGTCATTTTCTTTTTTGGTCATGAAATATCCATTAAAATGTTTTTTTTCTCCTGGATTCTTTTTTGAAATTATTATCTTTTCCGTTTACTCTTACATTAATTAAAAACCACATGTATCTTAAAAATATTTTAAACCAGAGATGCGACTGATTTTTTTAATGGATAGTGTCCGTGAAAATGTTATGAAATTTGCCTATTCTATTATACGAACGTTAGAAAAGGAGAAACTAATTTTACCTTGAACCATGGGATCTGACTTTTTAATGCTTGTCAAAGGCTTATATATTTGCAGAGTGAAACACTTAACTGTTACTCTTAGAGTAAAAATTGAAAATTGTATTATTATTACGTGATTACAATCATTTAAGAATCCAACAAAATCACTCGGGGTATCTTTAATAATTCGAGATTTGTTAAAGGCTTTTTTTATTGGATTTGAATTGAGTAATGATTGAATCTCAGAAGATTTGAAATGAATAAGAGAAGATATAAAATCCGTTTTCTTAGTTTCTAAATTAGTCCCGGAATAAATTGGAAATTCGTCTCAGCATTCCAATAACTTCATTGATCATCTGATGTAATATTTTTATCCTTGAAACTATTTTAATTTTCAACTACAAAACCTGTCTAGATTGCTTTACATTTAAAAATATTTTATTCAGCTATAAAAAGAAAACCATTAAATACAATGATAGCACAGGTCAGCAATGAAAAGATTGTCTTAAAAATAATTGCCGTAGACTCTCTCTAATCCGACACTCGTTACTCCGACACTCCCACTAGTCCCATGCACCTGTTGGAACATGTTACTTGGTGATGAGTCATTCTTTCCTGTTAAAAGTTGAAACCTTCCCCCTTTCAATACGTGCTTTTTTTTATTGACACTCTAGAATCTCTATAATCCGACAGGTGTACGTTCCTATTTGTTTCGGATTAGAGAAAGTCTACTGCAGTGTTTTTTCTAGTCTTTTGGGTGCTAGTTACTGGAAAAATAATTAAAAAATTAAATCACGAACAGTTTTGCCACAAATCGCATGTCTAATATGCTTTTTTATGCAACATAATATTATTTGTCTGAATTTATAAAACAAATTTATAGATTAAAATAATAATTTGCTCTGTATATATCCAAGAAAGAATAAATTATTATTTATTGAAGATTTCCTTCTAAACTGATGAACTGTCTATTAAATACAAAAGTAAAACCAGAGAAAATAAGTTAAAGCCTGAACACCAAACTATTCGGGCATGTCTGTCACCCCAGTCCTTCCATCTCCCCTCCCTGCAATTGTCTTTCTTACAACAGTTCCATACACTTGTGTATAATTCTGAGCTTTAAGTAGAAGTGTCGTAACATCCAATCTGCTAGACTCCATGTCCCTCACGGACCTTGTGGTTCCGTTTTCTCCAGAGGAAAATACATATTCATATAAGATTAGGCCTTATAAAACAATTCGTTAAGGTATTAACAAGAGGATGAGAATATTTCAAATACGCCAATAAAGAGTTCCCGGTTTGTCCGAAGCAAAGTTGAAAGAAGGGGCATTTGTAGAAACTGAGATCAGAAAACTGATGAAGAATGAAAGTTTTGAGCTCAAAATGGAAACAAACGAGAAAAAAGGAATAAATCTATGAAACTAGTAGTATTAGCTTTCTTGGAAACCAAAGAGACCTAAATTTTCATATATATTTTAAAAGATATGTTAGCAAATTTCAAGATATTAGGGTGTAATATGAGCTTAAAAGTTCATTTTCTCCATTCGCACCTAGACTATTTCCCTGGAAATTTAGATGTAACAGTCAGCAGCAAGGTGAAAACTTTCACCATGGCATAAAGGAAATGAAAAAATTATATCAAGGAAGGTGTAATATCAACATAAGAGCCGACTATTACTGGTCTTTTAAAGGAAACCATCCTCGGCAAGTTCAGGAGAAAAAAGCGTAAAAAGAAAGTGGAGGAAAAGAGAATTATTGCAAGAATTTGTAACTTTTTCTACAACTCATTGATCATTTAAATAACAGAGATAGGATTTAAATGTAGTGTAAGTGTTTATGAGAATATAAATAAAAATAATAATGCCAAAATACTTAGATTTGAGTAATTTCCCCCAAAATATGAGATCATCTTGTGAAAAAAATATAACGTGATAAGAAAAAAGCATTTCATTTTTGAAACCAGCACTGAAAAGTTTATAAATATCAGTTATCGAAACTAAAACAATTTTCAAAAAGTTTTTTACAGGTCTGTGTAATTTATTGTTCTATGTACGAAACGCTTTATGATAAAATATATTTTACGTAACATTAGAGTAATCCAAAAGAATTTCTAAATGTTACTTTCAGTCCTTTATATTTAATGAGTTTATTCGGCTCCGGAGGCTGGAGTAATACCCCCCGCATACATACACAACCTTTCCTTTAAAGCAAAAACCAAATTAAACATGACGAATGAGAAAAAACAGGCGATTTTATCTATAATACAATAAAATGAATTCTAATCATACCAAATCAAAAAGATTTTATCTATTAAAGACGCATGACTGTAGAAAAAAATGAAGGCAAAAACTCAAATATAAAACTCAAAATCCTTAAATCAATCATTTGTCCTATGTTGTGAAAGCTCATTGCGAATCCTGCTACTGGTTTTGATTGCCTCACAGAGTTTATATATTGCATTGTTGTTATCAGTTAATCTTCCATCCAACTTTTTTGAAATTATCTGATGGTTTGTCGGAATGAAATTTCCTGGCAAGAATGGAATCAAAAATTTAAAGTTCCAGATTTCCAATTTTTTGGAAATGAGAAGAGGTAATATGAATTTTTTTGGAATATTTTAAAGCGATGGAGGTCATGAGGAAAATTTCCATGCTCTGATATAAAACACTATTAAATACTATAAATTAATTTATTGGCGATTAAAAAATGACGATTCATCAACGGTATGATGCCCTTGAACTGTTTCGTGTGACTCAACTATTTGAGTGCCAATATTCGTATTTAATTGTTGAGTTAATAAGCTTGTGCACCGAAATTTAGAGAGCTACAATGTATTTACACATTTAAACAAAACAATTTTTATATTCAAAAATTCTTAGATGTTCATATATTGGCAGTTGTGCAAACTTAAGAGAAAATAATAAGCATTTGTTGCATTGAAAGGTTTTTCGCTGCGTCCTGCGGTTATGAATGATTTTCTGGATTGAAAATTTATAAATATAGAAATGAAAGCATCAGTGGCCTAGCAAATCTAAATGGTGTCCAAGGTACAGCAAAATGTTTTCACCCACCCTCGTCATATTTGGCTTAAAAAAGGAAATTGTCTGCTATAATCCATTTTCCCACGTGATAGAGAAACAATAATAATATATAATAGTTGATAGAGAAATAATATCGATAATGAAATTTCTGCAAATTAAGAGGAAAATATCTCTCTGCATTTATGAAATTCTAAATTTCTTATTACATCATCATAAGCAATGAGCATCAAAAGGAACGAAATCATCATTTAGCAGTGTATTTAAATTAAAACTTCCATTCAAGCGCAAAAGCGCAATAAATAAGCAATTTTGCTACTATGGCTGCCGAAAAGAAAATTTTCATGAATTATTTTGGCAGTTTCTTAAAAAGCAATATGTGTTTAAGATAAATAGCAAATTCAATTCACTGGACAAATGGTTCTGAAAAATACATTAAATAATAGCTTTACATAACAAGATAACTATTCTATTAAGATCTTTAACAAAGTTCTAATTAATTTCCGCCATATCTTACAGAACACAGATTATATCTGATGTTCCACTGCAATGAAAGACTCGAAAAACCATACAATACATCTTCAGTTTCTGTTAATTTCGAGGTCGGTCCCAAAATAGACCTCGTGTTGCTTCAAAACGGGACTTTAATATAACTAAACTAAACTAAACCATAGATTCTATCGAGTAATTCTTATTTAAAACACCAATATCGTGAAATAAAAGGTGATATATGAAGGTCCCCGTTGTCTAATTTAGTATCGTATTTTCTCTAAGATTAAGTGTTTCATCAAAGCCAACTTTCCACAATCCGATTCCGATCAAGCTGGTTTTTAAGAGTGTTAATGGCAGATGAAAGATTCTACTACCTTTATCGAAAATGTTACATTACCTTTTGCTAGAAAGGGAAAATTTTACACTTTTTAATATCTTTTAGTAGTTTAAAATGGAAATTCGTTAGCTGAATTTTTGCAGTGTCTTGAGTATCGCTGAAACCGGACTCCCATAATCAGGGGAATTCACTGATATTTTTGAACTGATTGGAGCAAGCTCCTCAAACTGATAGCAACATCTCAAGTCTTAACCTAAATATACTTCCTTGGAAAATTATATGTCTATATGTAGGTGTTATTAAATGTGTTAGACTATTAGTTTTAACGTTTAACATTATTAAGGTAGTTATCCACTACAGTAAGATACACTGCCAATTACTTTTCCACAGAACTATGAAAAGTAATACTAATATTCAAAAAGCACTGAATTCACGTCAAAGAACAAAAAGTAATGGGGATTCATTAAATAATGATTTTATAAACAGACACCAGATTTTATAGCAATTTTATTAAAAAATATATATGCTGAATAATTTCAGCCAAATTTTAGAGAATACATACGATAATAGATATTTTTTCAACATGAAGTTTCCGATAACAGTAATAAACATTCATTGCTACTGTTAAGTAATTGTCATTAGAAGATGTTACGAAGGAAACAATTGTGTGTGTGAAAGGCCACATTAACTAATTTCTGCTGTTATATTCTCTAATACTTTCTCCAAATAAAAATATTCCATATTTTACAACAATACGTTAAACTCTCAGAAGACCAATCCAGCACCCAAGCCATCGACTACTGGGACAGCAACCACTCCAACTGAATCAGTATGTGAAGGTTCAACTACTCTATGGGCATGAGGTTGGTGGGAGATCACCTAAACAGCTGCAGGATTTTGGTTGGCAGTACCTGGTTCGTTGGTGTTCACTTGTGCCCTGAACCCGGCATGGTCAGCAACGTAGTTGACCTGACGGGCAATTCCTCTGGAATCTGTGAATCCGTAACTTCCCACTACAGCGCCGTGACCGTTGCTAGTTTCTTGTCTGTGTTGTGCGCTGTGGTGATCCCTAACAGAGTATCCGAATGCATAAGGTTGGGAATGATGATGAAACTGAAAAGTAAAAAATGAAAATATCTTTTAAAAATGTCTGAAAATGTAATCTTAATTATATTGGAAATAAATGTTTATAATCTATTAAGTGTTGTTTATAATATGCGAGGGAAAAACTTTTATATGCACTTCTTTCATTAGTTTAGTAAGCATAGTTTTAATGACTAATGGAAAAATGTTAAATTAAACTGAGTGATTCCAGCTAAGCGAAGTAAAATGAAAAGCACGAAATAATAACTTTTAAATGCCCGTTAGTTTTGTTTGTAAACGCTAACTTAAATTATGCTAAATGCAGTGGGGCGTTCCTTTATAAAGCACGGCCATGGACCATAGCTGTGCCCATGACCGTGTATATTTTGCTCTCTTTTAACATGTGTTAATTTCCTATAAAACTTTTATAATTGTTTAATACACTTACATCTCCATGGTATTGGGCTTGTGCCAAGACGATGCAAGAGAGTGCGACAAGAAGAAACATCTGAAATAAAAAAGTACATTTTAAAATTTTACAGAACTTTTAAAGCTATTTTATAAACATTACAATAGCTGATTATAGCTAATAATACTTTCCAAGTATTTGATAATTAGCCCTAAGACAACCAAATTTTTTAAAATCGCTAATTAGATGCAACTTTCACAAACATGTTCAAATACGATTGAACGAAGCGTATTTGATTTATACGCAAGACAATAATACGATACAACGCTGTAATAGTTCTAAGTAAACACAATAGCTTACGAAAATCGCTGGAAGCAGCAGAAAATTCACTTACATACAACCCGCGGAAATCGCGGTATTAGCAGACAGAGGGTTAAAGCTTTTATGATATATAAATAAAGACCAAGGAATTGACCTGCCCGAAACATAGCTGAATTAACAGCAAAGACTTTCTTACATTTTATAAATGTTTTGATGTAAAAAATAATTAAAAATTTAACAGTTTTAAGTTTAACCTTATAGGTCATGGGATTACTTGCAAATAACTCTGGAGACCTCTATCTCATTCCTCTTGCATGTCTAATTTTTAAACTTTCTTCTTTTGCGCAATTGAAAATAATTAATTTTATGCTTTGACTCAATTAATATTCACTTATTTAAAAATTTTATACTATTTTTCCTACACTTTATGTTTTCTAACTAAGAAGACAACTTAATGGGTTTTTCCTTAATATACAAAAATTATAATTAGTTATTTTATGAACAAAGCATTAATGTTAGTTCTGTTTCCATTTCTGTGAAATTTTTTCCCCAACAATATTTATTTTCAGATTTATTTTCAAAATCTTTGCAGATTCCTTAACTGGTTTATTAAATTGCAATTTCCTTTTTAAATTTAAGAATTTAAGACCCTTTATTTGCAATTACTGTAAATCCAACTATTTTCGAGGAAATTCTTTTTCATGCTCTCATTTTCATCTCTCAAAGTATGTATTTCAAAATCAAC